>SMGU01000344.1:0-19927 GCA_004348175.1 Puccinia novopanici
TCCAAGTTGGATACAGAACCGTGGCTGTGTCCAAGAGTGTAGGCAGTTCTTTTGTTAAATTTGAGATTTAAATTTGTTTCAGGTTGTCTATCTTCTCATTTCTCTCAGTTATAATAAATAGAAATAAAACATGATTAAAAATTAAAAATTGAAGAAAAGACTGACTCCGTCTAAATGCATTGCATCCTTAATCCTTCAATAAAATTCCCACATCTCCACTGCGTTATGACAGGTATTTGTGTGTGGCTGTGTCCAAGTGGCTCTTTTCTTAAGGGTTAGATTTAAATTTGTTTCAGGAATGTGTGTGGCTGTGTTCAAGAGTGTAGGAATTTATTTTGTTAAACTAGGCAAGATTTAAATTTTTTCAGACCCAGTTGAGATTATCCCAAAATTAAAATGGTAGCAAGGGCTCAATGGCCTAATGACAACAGACAGAACACAGCTGACTTATTGTGCTTCAAAAGGCAGCAACAAAAATGAAAGCACTTTTGGCGGTATCATTATTGGAAATACTCATGTGCACGCAATTGCAATGTCATTGACTCTGAAAAAAATAAAATGAATCAAAAATATAACCAACAAAAATTTCACGTCTTGGGCAAAGCAAGTTAACAGTGCTTTAAACATCATCTACCTGGATGATTTCATTATCAATTTGTACTATGAAGACCTGACCTTGGAAGATTTGGTTAATTCAACAAATCACAGATGCATAATTGAATTCTTATTCTCAAGAATGGATGAAACCAATTTGACAAGATTCCAAGCTTCCCTAGCAAATGTTTAAATACCTTTAGTGCAACAAATAATTGAACCAATTGGTTCAATTATTTGTTGCAACAAAATCTCATTCAATCCAAAATGGGAAATTCAAACAAGACCACAAACACCCATTGCCACCCATATTGATGAGTTTGCTAAGCTCAAGACCAAATACCTCAATAGGGGCAGAAATGTTGATGAGACACAAATGGGACAACAATCCTTTATTCATTGCACACCACGCATCAACCCAAAGTCAGAACCAATTTGTGAACATGAAACCAATAAATAGCCACACATTCATAGCAGCCCTCAAACAATATTAAGATGAAAACATAGATTTCCAATTTGATGTAAACAACAGACTCAATATTGGAATAAACAGTCTAAAATTAGCAAACAACACATTCAAGCCTAATAATAAAAAAAAAAGAACTCCAACACAATGCGCCAGACCACACCAAGCATCTAACACCAGGGTACCCACTGAGGCAATGTGCTCACATTGCCTCTGTTTTTGGCCTGGTTTTACAGGGGTATCCAAGAAGCTTATGGGGTTATCCAAGATGCTTCTGTGTATTCACAATTTGAGCCTTTAAAGAATCATCACATTAATTTCCTTCATTCTATAAAATATATCTTCCATGATCAAATATACACCATCATATTCTTCCTTAATCCTGCATACCACCACATAGATGTCTTCAAAAAACACACTCTTTCCGATATTGTTCAAATGATCCTATGGGTTTCCAAAGCTGAGCAGATCAAAGGCTAATTTTCTGCAAGAATCTATTAATTTTTATTACAGCTCCACCTTCCCTTTCAAATCCAAGTCAATTAATTGTCCTTTGATCTTATGGCTTATCTTTTCTCTGATACCCAAGTCAGAATTACTGAAAAAAATGGCTATCAGTATCCTTGAGATTGTACCACATGAATGTGGATTTGAGGGACTCTTTTTTTTTGATGAAAAAAATGAAAAAAGGCTCAAAAGTGAATTTAACCAAACACCTTGAAGATTATGACACAGATAAAACTTCATCTACCACAAGATGACCCCTTATTGGGTTGAAGAAAATTGAGAAAAAAGAAAGAACCTACCAGAGACAACTTGGAGTATGAGTATATGAAAGAATATGATTTTTTTTCTCACACATTCCAAGTTGGAGGCCTTTGAAGATTGCATATTCAATGAAGAAAAAAACAAAATTGTCACCTCTAGGCTAGATGTGTTCATTGAGATACTCTTCAATTTTTATCTTTGGGAGAAGTCACCTCTAGAACACAACAACTAAATTATTTAGATTGAAAATCCCCAGTAAACCAAACCAAAAGATACCAATTGGGACCCAGAAGAACTCTGTTTCTATTGAAATCCACCACGTCTTATACCTCTCTTGAATGCACATAGCTTCCTTGTACTTCACCTATAAATTAAAAAAAAAACTCTTTTTTTTCCCCTGGTGCACTGCCACTGCGCCATCCAATGATGCACCCCTCTATGACTGAACTGAGGCACCCATTGGTGCAAAATTTTTCAAAATTGGCACCAACAACCAGAGTCACAGAATTCACCACAAACTCAACCAGATTGGACTGTAGTGCAATCTTGGAGGCAGTGCCAACCAAGGATATAAAAAAATTTATCCTAAACTATAAATATTATCACTGCTGCCGGCATATGTTCTACCACCATGATATGTTGACCTCCAGCAGTCAGATATAAGGCCAGTTTCTTTTCTCATAACCAAAAAACCCATCAGGGTGCACTGCATCAGTGCCAATACCACAATGTGAATCTGTACCAAAGCATCAATGCCTAGTTGAAGTTGATTTCCAAAATTTTTTTGCCTATTTTTTGTGAGATATATAAACAGGTTTCCACTTTTTGTTCATGCAGACCTTCAGAATGTATTCTGTAAAGTCCTATGAAAAAAAAAAAAAAAAATTAAAATTGCACCTGAAAGCAGGTGAAGGAAATTTTCCCCTGGTGTCATAGCTGAAATTTTCAATCAGGAAATTGTGCAGATTGAAATTCAGGATTTAAAGTTACCCAATTAAGATTAATTTAGATTATTCAATTGATAAATAATCATTGCATAGGAAACAACTCTCCAAGGTATGAATAATTTTCCTTTCTGTTTTCCTGGGTTAGGAATTTTCAATAGGGTTGTTTGATTTAAACTATTTGGTTTAAAATGAGTTGCTTGAGTATCAAAAATTCAATATCAAAAAAAAAAATCATGAAAGTGGTTATATGGAACTGGGATGATTTGACTTGCATGAATTTCAGAATCTTGATGTACACCATTTTTTGTGTCAGGAAAATTACAAAGAATTTCAGGAAAGTGAGGTCCATGCTACTTTGAGGTCCTGGACCATTGGATGTGAAACCACACAAGTTTTTAAAATTTCTGATAAATCTTTTGGCCAAAATCACCTTCCATAGGGCACTGTTTTTTTTCTCAACTGAGAAACAATTCTCACATGTAATTTCTCCTTGTTTTTCGAAATACTTCCCACCATTTTCTTGAGAAACCACATCCAGATTTTCAAATACCACAAAAGAAAGCAGGAATAACGGTTTGAAAACCTTCAAGGATGTGGTCATACCCTGAGTGTATAAAAGTATTTCCTTGTTTTAAGGAAGATTTCTCTTGTAGTACAGGTCTGCATGGTGTTGAACCAGTGTTCAATAACTTTCCAATAGGTTTATCTGAAATCCTATCACATACAATTGATAAAATTTAATACATCCCTCTTGAAAAATCATAAGCCTCATAAACTTCCCACTTAAGATTTGTTCCATGCAAACAAAATGATTTGATTTTCTGTTATGAATAAATTTCACAAAAAAAAAAGAAAATCAAACAAATTAGACTAGAATAAAATTCATGTTTAGTTTTAAGGTTTAAATAGGCTTGTGTTTTTTTTTAGAAACAGGATATTTTGTTGATTAATTAATTCCTTCCATATTAATTCTAGGCTTGAATACCTTCTTGGGATAGAGATCCTCCCAGACTACTCCATCTTAGATATCCAGATCACTGAGAGCATAGGGGAGTAGGCCTCTCCTTCTTTTACCTGGCTCAATTTCATCAATGTCTTCAGGTGCAATTGCCTGGCATAGCTCTTGATTTCCTTCTGGAGCAGTCATGTTCCTTAGCACTGAGGGCTGCATGACAAACATGCCTGCAAATCCAGCAGCCAAGTGCCAGCCAAGGTGACAGTGGAGGATCCAAACACCTGGGTTATCTGCTAGTACTCGGACTAGGAGTTTGAAGAAAAGTATCAGAAAGTTTTCAAGTGGTATGAGAAGTTCATAGGAGACATTGAAAAATTTATACAAAACCCACTAACCTACATGATAACTCCCACCTCCTACAACTTGAGTCTAATATGAAATGAATCATGTGATTCAGCTTTTTTTTTTTTTTACAGGATTTAAAGCTTTCAAGTACTCACATCTTTGCGAAGTGGATTGGTAGTGTTATATGTCAGACTTGAGACTGTTGTTGCATTGATCTCACCCGTGCCAGTTGCCACAATCCATCCTGGAAAGGCAACAATAAGCTATGAGACAAATAAACTGAATAATTTATGATTGGAAAGTTCAGGGCTTACATCCACTCCATCTGGGTTCAAATTACCGGAAAGAAATTAGAACCAATAAGAACTGTATCCTTCTATTTCGAAGACAGGAACAGTCCTTACGCAAATGGTAAGAGTGATCAAGTCCGGCATCCAAATTGTTGATGACAATATCATAACATCCAACTTGTTCAAAATTAAAAGCTGCGACATCTGATGCGTTGATAGTCCCCGGTCCTCCGGAGAGTAGCTCATTCAATAGAGGACGATTAGGTCGAGCTGTTTGGTTGGGACTTGATGTTAGAATCTGCACATAGTCATTTTCTTTGGATCACTTGACTAACTTATCCAGGTGGTCCCATTCACAAAGAACCTGCCACTAACAACACTCGAATTCCCTCAACCGACGTGATTGTTCCAAAACTAGTTGAAAAATAAACCTGTCACATGAGGCCAATTTTCCATGTCAGTATGTGCGGTCAACCATTTTTTTCTTTGCTGAAAACATAATATAATAAAAAAGCGAAACCCAACTGTTCCTAGAAGGTCCGTACATGCATCCTGTGGGACTAAAGGACGCATGGTTGAGACATCAAGATCAAGACAAGCCCCACCTAGAGCATCTGACCAATCTCTTGTTGTTGGTAGAGCTGGATCAGAATCGGCAGGGGGAGGTTTATTAGGATCAATGACTCGAATAATCCCAAGTGCCGTGCTTGCTCTTCCTGTGATACCGGGTGCCACTGAATAAGAATAGTGGAGCTCAGCCCTTCCGTTGAAACAACTACCAAATAATCTAAAAAGCAATCACTAACACCAAGCAACTTGATCGCCGAAGCCAAGAGCGGTTAATTGTAGAAAATTAGTAACAGGACAGGATGATTTTGCAAACATAATTATTTCACGTACAACAATCGGTATCCATTGCTGCTCTTAGATAAAACGTGCTTCCGACCGCATCTTGAGAAGTGTCGATAATCACACTATACCTCTCACCGTTATCTTTTTGAGATCGTTTTGAATCATGAATGAGATATCGGTTGATCGACATAAAAAGCAGGATGAAAGATAAAAATTACTCACGGAAAGGAACTCTATGGATAGCGGTTGGTCCTACAACCCCGTGGAATCGGCTTCGGTGACATTAAGGGTGTGTTCATCAACGGAGAACCGGAACATAGCATGGGATCCAGCCTGTATTAATCTGAATCGCGTCTTTGTCCTCACAGGAATATCAAAAGATAAGCTGTTGGTAGGGGTTGTACAAGTCGCGTTGGCGGGTGCATTTTTGCAATCAAAATATCCAATGCCGTTTACGAGGGCAGAGTTCTGTATTCATTCATTGATTGTTAGTTATCTCTCAGTTACTACAAACCTGTATCATATTGCCTCACCGCGGAGCTACATTCACGGTCATCATGTTTCCCAGCACAGGAGAAAGAAAGAAGAAAAATCCAAAATTACTATTGCGTAAGCATGAGGGCATCGAGCAGACTTCTCTTACGGCGCAGCCAGACTATTGTTGTAACCAGTGGGTGACAATAATTGCGCCACGATACGCTGACTCATGCTGATGAAGAAATATAACAAAAATATCAGCGGTAGCTCTTCAAACACCTAAAGAGATGGGCTCAACTCGTGGTACCAATCACTATTATGAAATTAATTTGAGTAAGCCATCGAGTTCTCTGCGCTTTTGTTGGGGGAATTAGAGGTTTTGCCGCTCACTTGACTAGAAGTATGATGTCCTGATCATAATCGACTCCTCGTTTCAAAGGATCGTTAACGCTATGAACAATCATGGGCCCTGCCTGTCATAATGTTCAAAAAGTTAGCTCGGTTCAAATAAGATGCATTCATTGTGCTCTGATTCTGAACTTACTATTCCGTCCGAATTCAAATTCTGATAGAAAAAAGTTTTTAATCACATCTTTCTTCAAGTTTAGTTGAATCAATCCTTACCTGCGCGTGGGCGTGATACCCTGAATGAATAAAAAGACGATTCTCAACTTTCATGGTAGATCATCTTTTTTTTTTTTTTTTTTTTTTTTTTTTTTTTTTTGGATCGGCATTCGAATTGGATACTTACAAAAAGTACCATATTGGTTGCCAACGTTAAAAGAATAAGTAAAATTTTTCCCCGGTTGGATTGGGCATTGGGTGACGCCGGTCTGAAAAATTATAGCGATTGAAGGACAGATAATTCAAAGCAGTTAAGCATGAGGATATCGTGGCTGGTGAGCTGCTAAAAAATTGAACAGAAAAAATCATACCACCCCATCCATCCAAGGAGTTCCCCTTTGGAAAAACTACGATATCCGCAAGGACGCCAAACATTTTTCACAAATATTCATGATCAGTCTCTTGAAAAATTTTCCTGAGTTGTGGTTAATCCCACTTACCCCGTGCCAGTGAATCGTGACTCCTTCCGAAATTTTGTTGACTACCAAAATATTTAGCGTATCACTTTTTTGAAAAGTCAACGCATGTCAGTTTCACTCATTTCTTGGCATGATGTCTCAACTTAAACTGACCCCTCCTGGATGGGGACATGAAATTCAAAAAGAAATGATTTAGCACGGCTAAAATGGTGGCACATGCAAAGATACCAGCAGAAAAAAAAATCACATTCGCCTCTATCAAAGGACCTGGAAATTGGGAGTTTACGACGAGCATATTTCGTGTGAAGCCATCGGGCGCTGCGGTCTCATTTCTGAATGACAAATCAGCACTGGATCTGAATTCCTAAGAAAACTGAAAGACTGCTCACGTGATCGTCCAATAATAGTTACGAGTTTTCGGAGTTGACGTTATCTCAAACTTATCTGACAAATACAACTCAGAGGGGTTCAGCTGCACTGAGGCCACGATCGAGACCAACAGTAGTGCATTCAAGAAAAAGATAATGCAACCACGACGAGCCCTTTCCTGATGCATCGTGAAATTGAAGAAGAAATAACACTAGGTTATAGCCGTTAATTCTGGAGCTTTTGTTCCGATATTATAATCAAAGAAAAAAAAAATCAGATTCATCAATCGATGGTGTATGTCATGCCAGTAATCGGTCCTCTTAAATGGATTTCACTCATCACTTCGTCTAGAGCTTCCAGCGGCATAAAATGCTCGCGGATGGCTCAATTTTCCTGCTGACCAAACAAAAAGCTCATCGGCGCATAACACGGCACTAAGCTTGATGCGCGATTTCAGCGAACCTTACCGACATGAACAACAAGATAATTCTATTTGTAAGGAGGCCCTTTGGATCCGAGAGAGAAACGGCTGCGGTAAGAAGCAATGGGAAGATGGAAAGAATAACATTGGCCCATATGCTTTAACATCTCGGCGACTTCTCAGCTTGTATTCCCCGGCTGTGCACCATGGGGTGCCGGTACGACTCCCTTGCGCCAAGGGGAATAATTCCAAGTGCGCTTGGGTTGATCTGGTGAGAGAGGCCCCTAATTAGTATGTAGCCAACTCGTGGTACTTCAACTGAGATAATGGGCGAAACACGTAAGGTTTGCTGTGGATGCCCAGAGCAGTGCGCTTTCGCCAAAAAGTTCTCTAGAGTCTGAACTGCGGTAATTCTAGCATGCGATCATCCGGGAGTGTATGTAAAGCAGGAAATCAAGTTTCGGATGGAGGTATGTTTGGCCATCCGGAAATGGATTGCCCAAAGAGACTTTGGAGCCTTTGCTTCATCAGGCTTCATCCCGACACGCCAACCTGATTCATAGCACGTCCCCGGCCCCGGGCAGTGGCAACGATTGATTTAATGGGCAGAAATAACGCAGCTCATTCGCCCAGGAGAAAACTCAGAATTAGAACACTGTAGTTCCTGATCTTTGGTCATCGGAACACACGTTCATTTCTGAAGGCATCTTGATCGAGTGGCGATGAGGTTCCCAGCATATTTTTGAGAAGATTCGCGAGCGAGAGGAGCGCGCTGACATTAAAGACTCGCCGGAGAATTTTGATGCCAATCGCAACCCTCCTTCCGCATGGCCGTGCGGCTGGCCAACCTGTAACCCCTAAACCGAATTGAGTTTTCCTTCAAGAAGTCTCATATACTCCTTCTTTTACTAAAACTTCGCCTGAGATTGGGCACCAACTCTTCATTCTCATCAACCACCCCACACACAGATACTTGATTATTACAATGGCTATCGCTAACAGATTTATCTCTCGATTAATTTCCGTAGCGTTCCTCGCTAGCCTACACGGCAGGCTCTCTTGGGCGGGAACCGTGATGCCTTTTGGAGCTGCTTTAGAGGATATGTGTGATCGTTCTATCGCTTGCTCAGTGATCGACCAAGACTGGCCAAAAAATAAGACATTTACATGCGCTTCGGTAAGTACCGTCACCAGTATATCCGCAGTGTGAGGTCGTTTCTAAAATAGAATTATCCAGAAAACAATCTCCGAGACTGCCTTCGTTACTGTCACAGAAGCGATCACCATTGGAAAGCCGAGAACAATACAGAACGGCACAAGTTGGCCGGCATCAGCCTCTAGTAGTTGTACCAACCAAGGCTCGGACTACTCTAGGCATGCGTATTCTAACGGTGAGGACTCCATGTTCGGTGTCTGGATAGAGAACAAACATACCCCCATCCAACCGATACTCATATGCAATCCTTGGTTGCAAGGCGAATGGACTGTCTATTACACAATTCGTAGCATCTGCAAGTGCAGAGATTTGACTGGAGACCCAAATGCAACGCCTATGTGTCGTTCGGCTACCTCTCAGGATCACTCTGCTTGTAATCTCGCGGTGTCAGTCCTCCTGAATTCCTTGATCTTCTAATACGAAGTCACTCAAGTGATCACTTCCTCTCCTACCAAAACAGATTCCAGTTCTGCTCCGTGGAAATGGACGGTACCGCTTGCGTGTAATTGGAAAAATCCAATTGCATGAGTTTTCACCTTGACCAACAGATAAGGACCATTTCTGGATACATACACGCCAAGAATTAATTTGTTTTGGAGAAAAATAACTGAGGAATAACAAAACATGCAGAATTGTTTTTTTTATATCATCTCTTCTCTTAATTTATATTAGTTCTATTTTTATGATTTCACCCGGATGCCATGTTCACATTGTCCTCTAGGAATACCCGCTTTTCTTCTTGATAAGGAGAGCCATCTACCCTGAGATGCATGGAGAGCTCATTCCCATTGAAAAAATTGACTTGTATGCCCAAATGGTGTGCTAAAATTCAGTGCGTAATTTTACAGTTTATGTTGCCTGTTACCACCAAACCCCTCCCAGAGTAGACTTTCCATGAAGTCTCAAACCACACTGGAAGATTGGGAGATGAATAACCCATGATTCAATTCCTGGTCCCTGAGTAAGCCATCCATGAAGTATCTGTTGTTTTTATGGTTTCACACTTTTCAGGAAATCTGGGTATGGAATTTCTGACATGATTTTATGTGAAGAAGAATGAGGACAGGATGGCTTGTTGGCTTCAACTTCAATCCAGCCCATGAAACTTTTGTGGTTTATTTTTGATTAGATGTGAACCTGTGAAAGTGAGTGTGCCAAAAAACCTGGGATCATATTGGATGCAAACTAAAAGGCAGCTCAAAGTAACCAAAGTAGCTGGGTAGAAAGAGTGATGTTTTTCTTTCATGTTTCAGTATATATCATTGTGGTGTTCTATTAGATGTCCCACCTGATAATCATGAAGAAATTATCATGCTTACTTTCCATTTCAGTCTGCTTTCTTTGAGTTTGAATGGTTCAGGATGACTTATTTTTTTATGGATCAAGCATCATTTTCTCATCATGATATCAGAAGTCCAATTTAAAAAGTTTCTGAAGGAATGTGGCTGTTCAAAGAAGTTCCTTGTATTTTTTCTTCACAATGAAAATTTTGATTTTGAGGAAGGAACAGGGAATGGACAGTATTCAGTCATGAAGATGAGAGCACAAGATAGAAAAAATTATTTATGAAATTCGACTAAAAAATTAATAACATAGGGAAAGTTTGAGAGTAATCTTGGTATTTACTCCAATATTACATTCACTATATTTTCAGCCCTTGAATATGCAAAGATATTTCAGGTATGTGTTTTAGAGTGTACTAAACAGGATTGACAATTTTTTACTAAACATGAAATCATTTATATATACTATGTACAAAGGATGTGTGAAAGTTTAGATAGTGAAGGAAAATGTACATGTGTCTGACATGTACTAACAGTTTGGACCTGCAATAGTGGGACAATATACTTCACTTTGTGACCAAAAGGCATATAGCAAGAGATTCCCCTTTTTTTTTTGGCTGGTGATTTTCTATAACTGTCTTTTTATGGTGATTTCTGAGCTTATCCACAATTGGCTCCTATTCCTTGTTGTGACACTGCTTTGACATCTCTCTCTATCTCACATCAAGACCTTGTCTCTCAATAAGCTTACTCATCCCCTTTGATCTCACACCCACATTGTCATTCTGAACTGTAATCAACAAAAAAACTCAATCTCAAAACTCTCAAGAAGAGCATAAAGACTAGTCATCCTTGTTGCTCTCAAGATGGACCTCAAGTGAAAAAATCTAGGTACATCAGTAAATTTGTGCCCACTATTTTTCTCAACCAGCTCTAACTAACACTTCATTCCCAATTTTGCTTTCCTTCAAAAGCTGATTCCACTGATTGATCCATATCTCTCAATAATCTTCCATTTCACCAGTATCTGATTTTTTCTGCAATTTTTGTGTTTAATTCTCTTGTCTCTCTTTCACTTTCCAATTGTTGTTTGATCCCTAAAAAACTGAATCTCTTTCTGTCATTCTCATGTTTTCCTTTTTGTAGACTGTGCTCATTCACCTCAACATCTTCTAGCTTAAATACTAGTCTTCATCTCTTATTATATTATCATCCACACTGTGGTATGATTTGATCTCTTCTCTTATTTCTTTTGATTATCTTAATCATCTTCCTAGTATTTATTCCTGACTATGTTTTAGTTTGGTTTATTTTTAGAAATCAAGTGTTAATCTGTCACTGATACACTTTATTCTTTCATAAAAGTTTGTCTTCTCAAGAGAGGTGATTCAAAAAATAGGAGATATTATTTCTATGCAAACCTTCTAAAATGATGTAAGTTTACTAAAATCTATTTGGTCTCTCATTATCTGTGAGAAAAATGAAGGTAAAATCTGTCATGCTCACATTTGAATCAGTTAATTTGGCCAATGGTTGTGTGAGACCATTCCATGTTCAAGAACTATCTGCTCACTCTTTTGATTGTTTTTTTTTAAAAAAAAAATTGAAGTCCAACAAATCAGGGTTTATAAATTTTAATTTGGTGGAGAATTGGAATATTCAATATAGGTGAAATTTTCCTCTCATTTTTACTTTGATATCATCATTCTGAGTTTGATGGCAAGAGAATTAATTTTGAACTTGAACTATGGGGGTTTGATACATTCCCCCCCCCCTTTCTGGATCCGCGACCCATCTGATAATGTGCCACTGGTGGGTGTGGGTTGCACATCCAAAACCCTTCAGGGTTGGGGGTTGCAGGTCAAATTTGTACTATTCAACTTCAAGGTGTCAAAAAATACAAATTAATTTCTGAAAGGTTGATTTGGACTAATTTTTTCTTTTAAAAGGGGTTCATTGAAAATGATTATGAAGTTCCTGTACACAATCTTGGTTTCAAAGTTGAAAATTGGTGTAGAAATTGAGACTTCTGATCTTTATGGTACAGACCCTAATTTTATGTATGAGATTCACAGATAGGAGCTTTATTTGTTATTTAGATCCTTTAGATGAAATTGAAGGATATCAATTCCACATCCCCACATAATCCCCTTTTTTCTTTCCACTCTCTTTGCAAAAATATTTCCTGATGAATGAATACTTCTTAACAACTCCATTTTAGTCTTTTTACTTTCAAAATGATGACCACAAGTCTACCAATAGTCAAATATTAAATGCATTTATACCTTTTAATATCTATTTGAATCATCTATGAAGCTACAATATGTTACAAAATTTCACAAAGTCATCCCTCCTGGGAGGGTCACTATAAGGTAAACCTATCAACCAAATAAGAGCAGGATATGCCTGGATGCCAGGGGGGATACCAACCTGATAAGGAGAGAAAATCTATGTACTTATATATCAGGAATGAATTTCCTCATGAGCCAAGTGGCTTGCCAGGAATGAAAAGTGCCATAATGTGACCCAAAATTAGAGTAAACAATTCATGACCCAGAACCAAGGGCAGCTCTTGGTGCTATTATTGGTGTGTCAAAAGTTGCTGTATTTGAATGTGGTGAATTGCACAAAACCGGTGAAGATTCAGGCCAGACTGATAGGCTTGTCCCATTCAAATGGTGTCATTTTTTTGCTGCATGTGTGAGTTATCTTCATATGAAAGCAATGTTTCATGTTATTTTTCTCCTCCTTTTTCAGTAAATTTCAAGTCACAGGATATGCAGACAATTTATGGGCATTGAAAGTCCTGTTGAATGATTGTATTCCACCAATTCTACACTATTTTTGTGATCTGCAACAGCCATTGTGGATTATCCAGTCTTGCCGAAAAATAAAAATGAAAGGTAGCTTTTCACCTGCACCGTGCTAGGGCTGAATGTCCAACAATTATGCAGATTATCTGTTAATAGTGATGTGCCCAAAGAGGCCTTTTCCATTGAAAGCAGTCGAAGGGCCTGTGTGTCAATTTATCATTGGCCTTGAGCTGCAACCTTCCCAGGTAGGGAACTTGAGCGATGATACCAGGCATGCATTCACAAACACCAGTCAAATAGGCCGGTTCAATATAGGGCAATTTTATGCGAAGGTCATAAGATCCTGCCTGCTTGCTTGGATAAATTCTATTGTCAAAAAGTTGAGTTTCAAACCTTGTTTGCCTCGGTTAAAGGTTTGCTCGTTGCAATAAAATTAATTGCGAGCAAGCAACTATTTGAATTGGCCTAATAAAAGTCTATATACAGTTAATTTTCTCTCTTGGAAATGAAGAAGATATACGAGATATATAATTAGTGAGTTGGGATAACCTTCAGACTGCCTTTTTCGTCGTGTGTGCGTGTTTTTTTTTTTTTTTTCTTTTTTCTTCTGTACTTTTAAGAAAAATCATATCTTTACAACAAGGAATTCAGCCTGTCGGGTTAATTCTATTCATCATCATTCATAAGAAATTTGGGGATAAAAGAGGAGATGCTAAAAAGTTGACGATGGTTATGTGGAAGGATGATGTCGGATTCTATGAACTTTGCACGTTTCTCTTTCTATTTTTTTAGCAAGTGCAGCCGTGGTTGGATCTGGGGCGTTCCCTAGCACTGTTCATATCGAAGCTTGCTCGACGATCTCTATGGCTAGACATGCTGTTTGTCGGGCGGTGAAGCTGCTGGCTGTACATACTGGAAGTTGTGCGCTGTCCACACGGGCGTGTAATTGAATCATATGATTCATCGAGATAGTAGCCGATGCCTGTCGATGGTCGGGTAGGTGGGCCGACAACCGTGTTTGAGCATGACGAGACGGGCCTGATCGGGGTGGAAGGTTTTAAGATGCCTTTCAAGGGTTGATCATTCGAGCTAGCTGTAAGAGAATTGCGACGACTGGTGCCCCTGGACCCCGGTTGGAGCGAGAAGACATGAGAGGTACTTCTTCACAGGCGTTCGAGGCCACAGACAAAGGGCGTAGAGGATGCAATACATTTTGCAAGTGTGCTAGCTTTTGTTGTCGGTCAGCCAATCGCAAACGTTGAAGTAGCACGGCAGGATCGGGTGCAGACGCGGCCGGCATACCGGTACCGCTGCACGAGGGTCTCCGAGACATAGGTGGCGGGGCATGAGAAGCTGGGACGGCCAGGCTTGTTGAACTAGGGTTGCGCGAATGACGTGATCGTGGCGAGAGTGAGCATGGCGTATTCGTCCCACCTGAAGAAGCCCAGGGGTGAGAAGAACAAGAGGAACCAGAACAGGTGGGAGAATTGGAACTGAGGGAGTGATGAGGATCTTGCAAGTCTGCATTGGGATGTGAGCGCGATCGGTTGAATGACGGCCGGGACTTCTGCCGTAGTAGTGATATTAACAGGCAAAAGGGAGAGTTAATGGCAGTTCTCAATCAGGAAGAAGATTGATGGAGGCGAAACGTGTTGTGCTCACAGGGGCTGCGCCCCTTCTTGGGTCGACAATGACACCATGCCCAGGTTGATTTTGTAGACTGAGTTCCCTTTCCAAGCGCAAGTTTTGAGCCACCAGAAAAGCTTTTTCTTCTTTGAGTTCGCGCAACTGCATCTGATGGCGGTGCTGTAATTCTTGTAGTTGCTTCGCAGTGATAACCCCGGGTGGTTCTCTTTTTGAGGCAATAGGATTAGCAGGTCGAGGCGGCGGGATACCATTGCAGCTAAAAGTGGTTGCACATCAGGTCTGTGAAGTCATTCTTTGTATATAGCATTTGAGGGGCCGATAGAGCATCTAGATACTTACGGCAGTCTGTGGGCGTCAGCTTGTGCCGGGACCATGGAGTTAAAACGCGACGCGGGTTTATTTTGGGATGCTTTACCCGCAGTGTCCATCGCTGACGAAGGTGCTGATTTTTTGCGCAAGGTAGCTGATCGGGAGTGCCCACGTGGATCCTGAGTGGTCGGCTAGCAGAGGAAGGGTGGATATGAGATTTGATCAATGCTTCAAGTGATATGAAAGTGAAATGAAAAGGATAAACTGAAATATCCAAGACAAGAAAGGTAAAAAAAATCCCGCAAGAGGTGAGCTTAAGAAGGCAGTCAGGGATACGGGGGGGCACTCAAGATATCACGATGATTTATGTGTAGCACCCCAAAAATGTCACGGGTGGAGATACAAATAAAATGTCAATGTGTGAGTTTTTCCGATTGAGGGCAGTCGACTCGTATAACGTAAATAAGAACCTTCAACTAGGCATGAGAAGGCAATCTTGTTGGGGACCCATCACCATATGCTAAAGATGTCACCAAAATTTTACTCTGACATTCACAGTATGCACCTATGGTTGGATGCTTGGCATAGGTTATACGAGGTTTGACAAAATACACATCATATGGAAGCTGGCACCGAGGAATGATGGATTACCGAAAGGAGCGTCATTTTACCGTTGGCGCGAAGATATGAAGAGTGGAAACTCGGTCTTGTAATCTCAGGTTGATCGGTACTGCTTGTCCGCTTCTGGAATGGGAGTGGTTCACTGGTTATATATTCTGTGTTGTGTTTTCAGATGAATTAGAAAGTCTGGGACAGGCCAAGGATGAAGAGTGAAGCGAGATAACGAACACTGGGCGAGTCAGTTCTCAGGAGAAGGCCGGATGTAGCAAGTATTATAAGGTGTCTAGTCGGACCCGCAACTCGGCAGTAAGAGAGGTGAGTGAAAGAGGTGAGACGAAATAGCCGATTTGTCACAAAGGATGCACCACACCGCCTGCCCTCAGGGTATGGGTAGAAGTGGAAATGGGCGAAGGTAGAATAGTATCTTCTTGGCAGGCTGGGTGCTTGTGTTAATCGTTGGCAGTAAGCTCCGCCCAGTGAAGATCTTTGTCTTCCGGAGTCCGGACAAATACGATAAGGAAAGTAAAAGGAAGATTGTCGGAAGTGGAGCAATGAGGCTCTTCTCAATTTATGGCAGACCTAAAGCCCTGAAGCCCACTTTTTATATATGGCACTGACAGTCTGAAGAGAGTCAAGATGTTTCACAGGATCATGTAAGCGAACAGGCTTGATGAGCTCAGTAAGTTGGTATACACCAGTCATAGACTATATTCAGCAGACTGATGGCGTGAATGGGGGCGTTGTTGGTGGGCTTTCCGGGCTCCTTCTGCCCTGAGTCACATTGAGCTGTTTTGAGTTGCAACAAGTAAATATATGCGTACCCAGGAAAAACTGCGTCTGGCGCTTTCTTCCGAAGTTGATCTATGATGGCCTGCGATGAAGGGCAGTTGGAGGCAAATAAGGATGTTCTCTTGATTGTTTTGATAGGCAAATCAGCAGATATATGCCAGCAACCTGGCAATAGAGAAACATGATGGTGGCTCTCAGGCTATCTCCTGATCCTGTCCCATTATCGGAGTTCAATCTGAAGCTTGTGCTGCAAACTCCAGGGACCTGACTCGAATGGATCAATCGGAAACTTGACCGTAGGCACGATTCGATCAAGTGACCAATAGTTGGAAGTCCCAACTCACTCAAATCTTGAGCCCAAGGAGCATCAGGGACCGCACCCGATTTTTCCCATTAGTATTTATTGTAGGCGTAGAAAGTTTGTGCTTTGCTTCCCGGCCGCACAACAGCCGAACTAGATGAGATGGATTCTGAGAAATGTACACTTGCCGATCCCAGGCGATGATGGACTAGGAAGAAACTGTAAATAAATATCTGAGTCAATCTGACTCGCGAGCGGAGGGAGTCCTCCAAGGAAGGGTTTATTTATGTCGATCGTATGCAAAGTGCGGACAAAATTTGAGCGTCGACGGAACAGAGTTCATGTCAAACGCCGCCATGGAGCAAGACGATGATGGATGATCCTCTGGGCACTCTAACCGTTATTACAGGCCTCAACAAACACACGCAAATCCACGCACTGGAGCCTGAAACTTCAGTGAGCAGGCTGCCGGTGCGCACTGCAGGCTACCTGGTGTGCCTGTGTGACTTGGGCCTAAACCTGCTTGTATCCGAAGGGCATTTCCCTATTTCCATTTGTCGTATTCCGGACTGCAGTGCAGGTGGTACTTCTTCATACCATGATTTGGATATCTTCTTCATCCGAAGGTGGTCGCCTAGCAAAAGCCTGGTGTGAGTGTCGCGGCAAAGGGCACAGAACGATCGACCAGCTATCGCGAGCCTATGGTGGCACAAGAATCTGACTGCCGAGTTCAATTTAGGTAATCTTCAGAAAAAAAAGTGCAGATTCAAAGAGGGATGAAGCCCAAAGGGTGACGGAGCTCAATGTGGATCGCTTGGATGAAGCCCCAGAAACTACATCTTCCTCCCCAAATCTTCACAATGCACATCAGGCATGCTTTGTATGAGCCCTCTTTGCCCATGAATTCATGCAAAGAATATGTGATCATCAACAGCCTGCAAGCCACGCTATGCAACCCTCGGCAATTTTTCAGAAGGAGCTTGAAGCTGGATTAGCTTTTATGGCTAGGGGATCAGTAAGGGTTTCTAGACCTGGTAAACGATTCATCTGGCTTGCTTTGTGATGGGGCATTAGCAAAACAAACATCAATATGTTTCCAAAACACGCGAACCAACTTGTTGGAGTTTGCCCGCATTCCTTCTGCTGGCCTTGGGCCACAATTTCACACATCCACTCATACCTTATACCCCTCGAAATAAGGGTCTAGTACTCAGGGAGATGTACACTGAGACATACAATACGTGTGGCTGCAGCTGAAAAAAAAAAAAAAAAAAAAGGCTCTACCAGGATGTTTAACTCTTTTTGTTTCTCATTTGAAACTCTAACGGTTCATATTTCTTGATACATTTGCACCTCAGTAAGTGGTACTGGTTGATCATAGGTACACTCCTCAATGAACGATCATCTATCGGTAGATTTCATTGTTAGACCCGCTGTTAGTTTTCATTTTTGTGAGTTTGATGCTTGCGATGCCTGTGCGGCGCAAGTGCCAGATGTGAGAGGAGGCAAATCTACAGCTCATCCCAACCATGATGCACAGCTTTCGCTACTTCTCGTTAGGGCTTTCCAAGGGGTTCCCCGATGCGTTTGCTTCCAAGAAGTGAGTCTGGGTATTAGTCGACTCCAAGGAAGCGTCATTGTCGCAGTTCATGAATTATTTTCCGCGTAATGCAGGGTACCGCCGCGTCGGTCTTTGCCGGTGTCCCAATGAGTCATACCGACGCGCGGTTTCGGCATCCATGGCGGCGAAACTGCAAAGTTGAATCGTCGGCAGGTTCAAGACCGCAAGCGTTAACGGAGACACGCCAGTGCTTGCGCATAGCCCCTAGCGCGTCGCTTGATGTCACAACGCGAGGGCGTGGCATATGATTTTATTTTCATTATCATCATTGTTGATTATGAGCAATTTTACTTTGTGAATCCTCTGTGTAATTGAGGAAGAAGGGGCTCAGTGGAAATTCATGTTCACCCATCCCCATCACAAGCATTTTCTATCAACAAGTCCTTCAGCCCACACTTCCAACCAGGGAAATTTTCAAACCACATTTAAATACATGAGAATATTTGTTTTTTATTGCTTGGAACCTTCTGCAATCCATGAATTTTTGTAGAGAAAATATCTGGAGAAAACGACCTTGGCAACTATCAGCCAAATTGACTCTGGCAAAATAATATCCCAGCAACAAGCTCTTCAAGGAATCATTCCTGTGGACCATTAAAGCCTCTATACCACTAACCAAGTTTTTGAAGACCACAAGTTTTTCTCTGAGTGTTGATAAGAAGTTTTAGGAAGTATATACATGGTGGATTTCCTTTAATTTAATAGTTAAGAAAGATGAATAGTTTCAGCATTTAATGTAAACCTCTTTGTAAACTGTATTATTTAAGGGAGAGATATCAAGATTGCATTTGGGATTCTTTCTTCTGGGACAGCCAGGGAATATTATATTAGGTGTAAGTAACTAGTACTTACATGGTGTTGGGCCTTTATAAGGGTTGGAGTGCAACTAACAACTTGTGGTAGTAGTTCAGATGCGCTTCAAGACTTATACAAGTCACTACAGGTTGATTCAAGGCAGAAAATAGGCTGTGTGGATGATGGTGGAGACATAATCCAGTGGAAAGAACACAGTATGAAGCTTCTGGGGTAATTTATAAGCTGTCTGGTTGAGAGTTTATAATAATATCTGAGGCCTGAATGCACTTTTCTGAGTGACTATGAGGCTTGGGGGAAATTACCAGAGGAAGATGGTGCTGAAATATTCTGACAAGGTCCTCAGAAGCACCCAAGATCTTCCTTGTAAGACCTCTGATGCTCACTGAGATCAAGACACCTGTGTCAACCCAATTCTTTGGCTTTAAAAAAAAGATAAATGTGTTGATATCTTTGGTTTAAAGCTGAACACCAGGCTGAGCTGGGTGAGATGATTTGATCTTCCCATAATCCTCAGCTCAACATGGCCCATGTTTTAATTTTGAAAATATCAAACACACCACGGGCATTTGACTGTCGCTGCGGCGTGCAGCGACACCCGGACGTTTCATTCGGGGTTACATGCGCAGTCACTGCGCCTACTGGCGCAGTCACGCGGGCCTGAAACATCTGGGTGACGCTGCGGCCCGCAGCGTCAAGTAAATGCCCGTTGTAAAGCTCAAAAGTGTCAGTGAAGACCTTTTGCTGAGTGTTGAAAGGGATGAATGAGGATACCTCTGCCTTTCTGTGATTCTAGACACTAAACAAGCCCCCCAATCTCGGATTGGAAGGTTTAATATAGTGATAGGATGGGGTGTATCAAGATACTACTGTTGTTCAGAAGTGGATTGGGTTTAGATGGATGAGAAGTGGTGTTGAAGAGTGTATGAGAGGTTATTGATGAGAGTGGGGATTGAATAGAGGTTGGTGGTGATAAAGAGGGGTTAT
>SMGU01000345.1:0-12212 GCA_004348175.1 Puccinia novopanici
GATGGAATGTAGGACCTATAATGTTACATGCACAGAAAGGGAATCAAAATTAGACTGGGCGCCGGAGTTGGATTACGTGGATGGAGGCTTTCCAAGGTTTCAGTTCCTACGAATTTATCCCGAAACACAGGGATCTAGAGCAGAAGGAATTTGGTCAGAACTTCCAGGATATACAGTGGGCAGGATTGGATTCATGATGTTACTTACCAATGAGGGAACTGCAGGGTATGTTCAGAACAACGATATTTGGCCGGGACACTGGTGGATTACTCCTGAGGCGAGGTATGAGCTGTATCTTGGTCATGATGAAGGGGATAGATTCTTGAGTGAGCAATGGACCTGGGATACCTATGTATATCGAGGAGAAGAGGAAAAAGAGTTTCTTGCAAAGGTAGTGGCTAGGATGGTGGTGTGTTTTGGTAAGTTCAGCTGGGAAGGGTTTTGTTGGGCAGCAAGAGAAGAACAGAAGACAATAGGAGAGAACTATAAAACCTTCTGGACAGATTGGGAAAGGATAATCTATGATTATGGATACTAGCTTCAGTCAGCACAACATAAAAATAAAAAATTTTTTTTTAAAAAAAAAATTTTAATTATATTATTTTTAATTTCATTTATTGTATTAACTAATATAGGGTATAAATTAATTGAATATCCATTTACTGAAATATCTCTATTTTTTGGAACCTTAATAATTATTTTAATTCCTCTAATCTAAAAAGTTTAATAAAATTTATTTTCAAAATAAATTTTTAACTTTAAGAAAAAATAATTTGCAAAATTATTTTTTAAAACTTAAAAATGATTTTATTTATGATCATACTTTTAAGTAATTTTAACCCAATAAACGTAGTTATTAACTTTTCTTTATTTATAACTTTAATTATAATTAATTTTATAATAAACTCTCTTCAGAGAAAAATAATAATTTTAATAATTTTATTTACTTACAAATGAAGCGTTTTGGACAGGCTTACCCTTATTACAGGGGATCCGGTAAATTTTTTAATAAAAAAAAAATTTGACTATTTATTTATGTTAATATTCATACCAATTTTAAAATTAATAAACAACTCATTTATTATGTCTTTATCAATAATAAATAATGTTTTTATAATATTTTTTTGTTTTATAGTTATAATTATAATATACTTAATTAAAAATGTTTTGTTTAAGAAACAAAAGAACTTAAAAATATATGTCATTTATATTTATATATATAAATTCTAATAATCTAATAATTTTAATATTTATACTATTGTTTAATTTTTTGAATAAAGAAAGAAATATTAATTTAATAATAATTTTTATAACTTTGATTATAATAAAAATAATTTTTTTTAGAATGAAAGAGAAAATAAATAATTATTTTTTTTTTTTTAAAAAAAAAATAATTATAATATTAATAGTTATATTAGTAATATTTTTTTTTACAAAAAAAATTATTCATTTTTATATTTTTTTTGAAATTGTATCATTAATAATCTTTTCTTTAGTTTTTTTTTCAAGATTTTCTAACCAGCGATTAAAAGCAAGAATTTATATATTTTTATTTATAGGGTTAAGAACTTTTCCTATATTAATTACATTTTTTTTCTTAAATGAAAAAATAATAATACTAATTTTTTTTTTAGGGTTTTCAATTAAGTTACCTATCATATTTTTTCATATCTGACTTCCAAAAGCTCACGTAGAAGCAAATTTTTATGATTCTATAATTTTAGCAAGTCTATTGCTAAAATTAGGAGGTTATGGAATTATAATCTTAAATTTGAATAAAAAAATAAACTTTTTATTAATATGAATATTAGTCAGAATAATATTTTTATCTATCTATATAATTTTTCTAATAGATTTAAAAATAATTTTTGCATACTCTTCTATCCTTCACATAAATGGTATACTTTTAATAATATTAAGAAACAACTTTTCAACAGAAAAAATATTTATTATTATAATAATTAGTCATGCTATTAGATCTTCTTTAATATTTTATATAGTAGGAATAATATATGAATTTTCATTTTCACGAAGAATAATAATTAACAAAAATTTTATATTGAATAATATAATACTATTTATAATTATTTTTATTACCTTATTTATTAATATAGCAATACCCCTTATGTAGAATGTGGTTTCAGAAATATATATATATATCTCTGTTATTAACTATAGAAAAAAAATTATTTTTTTTTTAGTTTGTTTAATGTTTGTATCAGTAATGTTTAATCTTAAAACTTTGATAAATTTAGGAATAAGAAATATAAACAAATTTTTAAAAATAAATCAAATAAAAATAAAAAACTTATTTTTAGTAAAAGAACATTTAGTTTTTATTGTTATAATATATTGAAATAGTTTATAAAAAAATTTTAAATTGTGAATTTAAAGAATTTTTTCAATAATTACGTTAATTAATTTATTTAAAATTATATTAATTTATTTAGTTATAATAAATCTATTTTTTTTAAATAAAATTATGATAGCAAATTATCAAATTGTGATTATTCTAAATGAAACATTTATAAATTTTTGTAGAAACATTATGTTAGTTTTTGATTTATACTCAATATCATTCTTTTTTATTGTAACAATTGTTGTAGTAAACGTTTTAAGATTCATGAACATTTACATAAATTCTAATAAAAATATAAAAATATTTTTTTTTATAACAAAAGTATTTATTTTATCTATATTTCTTTTAATTCATTCATTTAATCTTTGAACAATAATTATAGGATGAGAAGGGTTAGGGGTAAGATCTTTTTACTTAATTTTTTATTACAACAATTTTGAAAGATGAAAAAGAGCAATTAAAACTTTCATTAATAACAAAATAGGGGACTGTATAATTTTATTAGCTATAATTTTTTTTGTTTTAAATAAATCAAATAAAATAATAACATTTTTCTTTTTATTATCAATGTTAACAAAAAGTGCTCAATACCCTTTTATAGCTTGATTACCAATAGCTATATCAGCTCCTACCCCCATCTCTGCAATAGTTCATAGCTCAACTTTAGTTACAGCAGGTCTATTTATTATATTTCGTTTAATAAATATATTTTTTATAAAGATAAATATAAATATTATTTCAAATTTATGTTTGATATCAATATTTATTAGAGGTTTAAAAGCAGTAACAGAAAAAGATATAAAAAAAATAATTGCTTTATCAACTTTAAGACAAATTAGACTGATTTTTTTTTTCCTTCTTATAAACCTGAAAACTTTAGCATTTATCTATATATGTAACCATGCTCTATTTAAATCACTTATGTTTATTAATATAGGAATAATAATAAATAGAAATTTCTCAAGACAATTAAATTTTAGAATGAACAATTTAAATTTATCCACTATAAATATTTTATCTTATAAAATTGCTTGCCTAAATTTAATAAACATGACTTTTTTTTCTTCTTTTTTCATTAAAGAAAAAATAATTATTTTCATACAAATAAATTTTTTTAGAGAAATAAAGTTTATAATTTTTTTAATCAATAGTTTTTTTACAATAAATTATAGAATAAAAATAATTTTTTTCTTTAACAGAAATAATTTTAAAAAAAAAGATAACATATTTTTTAATTATAAATATATAATATCATTTTTTTTAATGAATTTAATATCAATTTTTTTTAGAAAAATATCTACATATTTTTTTATGTTTGACAGAACTAATAACTTAATAGTAATAATATTTTATTTATTTTCAATAATTTTAAACTTTAAGATTTATAAAAATAATTATTTTTTAATCAAATCAATAGCATATTTAAATTTCATAATTTATGTTTTACCTTTAACAATAAAAAAGAGTTTAGATACATATGAATTATGAATAGAAAAAATTTCTTTAAATTAATATTTTTTTTTAAAAAATAAATTGTTATATAAATCATTTAATATAAACTATAGAATAATCATAATTTTATTTCTAATACTAATATTTATTTAAACTAAATTTAAGTTATTTAAACTATTTACTTTCAAAGTAAAATAATTAATTTAGAATATTAAATTTATTAATAATATTGTATATAATATTTATCTTTATAGTATTTTTATATAGAAATATAATTATAATATGATTTTATATAGAATTAAGTTCTATAATATTTTATATTATATTAAATAAACTTAATAGTAATAAAGAGATTAATATTATTTATTTTTTAATTCAAGAAATTAGATCAATTATAATAATTTATATATATATAATTAATAATTTATTTTTATTAAATTTTTTTATTTTATTAAAAATAGGGGTCCCCCCTATACACAATTGATTATTAAAAATTTCAATTTTTTTAAATTGAAAAATTTTATTCATAGCTATAAATTTTCAAAAGATTATCCCACTTAATTTTGTTTACATATATATATGTAATTCATGGTCAATAATAATCATTTTGAATTTGTTTATAACTACGTTTTTTTTGTTTAATGCTTTTAATAATAAGTATTTATACTCAATTATTTCATTAAACTCTTTGGGTTGAATTATTTTATTAATGTTTTTTAATAAAATATTCATACTAATATACCTATTAGTTTATTTTGTCATAAATTTCTTTTTTTTAATAAACCTTATAAATGAAAATAGAAAAAACTTTTTCAATATTTTAAATTTAAATATAATATTTTTTTTTGTTACATTAAATATAATTTCTTACCCTCCTACAATGTTGTTTCTGATAAAAATTAAAATTATTTATACTTTAAGATTTTTTAATATAACAAAATATTTATTAATTCTAATAATTTTAATTATATTACTAATTTTTATAATTTTTTTTATATTTTTTTTAAATCATTTTTTTGTAATAAATTGAAAAAAAGAAAAAATTAACTTTAATTTAAATATTTTTCTTTATTTAAATTTTATCTTTGTATTTATTTTTAGGATTAAGCTATATTAAGCTAAAGGATTCATACTCCTTTGAATTTTTCCTAAAAATAAGAAAACATTTTAAAGCTGCTAACTTTAAATATATTTATTTCTTTAAAACTCTAAATTTGTTTTATATAAAATTTACAATTTTAAAAATTTTAGAAAAGTAATGTTTAGTTATTGATAATTAACTTAAAAAAAAATTACTAATAAAATGAATTATATCAACAAACCATAAAAATATTGGAACTATATATTTTCTTTTTAGATTATTTTCAGGTTTAATAGGTACTTCAATAAGAATAATTATTCGAATAGAGTTAATAACACCAGGTTCTTTAATTCAAAATGATTTTATTTATAATTCAATAGTTACTACTCATGCTATAATTATAATTTTTTTTATAGTTATACCTGCCATAATTGGAGGCTTTGGAAACTGATTAATTCCTATAATAATTAATACAGTAGATTTATGTTTTCCACGAATGAATAATATAAGTTTTTGGTTATTAATTCCTTCATTAACATTAATAATCAGATCTTCTATAAAAAGAGTAATAAATGGAGTGGGTTGAACAATATACCCTCCCTTAACTTCAATTCAATATTTTATATCTTCCTCAATTGAAATAATAATTTTTTCTCTTCATATTGCAGGGCTATCTTCCATTGCTAGATCAATTAACTTTATCTCAACTATTCTTTTAATAAAAAATAAAAATTATTCTTTAACAAACTTAACTTTATTCACTTTATCAATTTTAATTACTACATTTTTGTTATTACTAGCTCTACCTGTATTAGCAGGTGCTATCACTATAATTTTAATAGATCGAAATTTTAACACTTCATTTTTTGATCCTAGTGGAGGAGGGGACCCCATTTTATACCAACATTTATTTTGATTTTTTGGTCATCCCGAAGTTTATATTTTAATTCTACCAGGATTTGGAATAGTTTCACATATCATTAGTTATAATCTAGGAAAAAAAGAAGTATTTGGAAAAGTAGGTATAATATTTGCTATAATATCGATTGGATTATTAGGTTTTATTGTTTGAGCTCATCACATATTTACAGTAGGGATAGACGTTGATACTCGAGCTTACTTTACAGCAGCAACTATAATTATTGCAATCCCAACTGGAATTAAAATTTTTAGATGATTTACTACCATTATAAACTCACATATCAACTTCAGAGTATCTATATACTGATCTATAGGATTTTTAATTATGTTTTCAATTGGAGGATTTACAGGAATTGTAGCTTCAAATTCTTGCTTAGATATTAACTTACATGATACATACTATATTGTAGCTCATTTTCATTATGTTTTATCTATAGGAGCAGTATTTGCTATTTTTAGAGGGTTATTTATATGAATTCCTTTAATATATAATTTATATTTTAATAATAATATAATAAAAATTCATTTCTGAACCAGTATAATTGGAGTTAATATAACTTTTTTCCCACAACACTTTTTAGGTTTAATAGGAATACCTCGACGATATTCTGATTTTGTGGACTCTATATTTATATGAAACTTTATTTCTTCAATAGGGTCATTAATAACATTCTTTTCTATTATTATTATACTTTACATCTTTATAGAAAGATTTTTAATAAACAAAATTATGTTTATATTTGAAAGAAATATGAATAACGCCGAATTTTTATTTTTTTCACCAATCAATAATCATACAATAGAAAATTACAGATTAATTTTTTTAAATTTTAAGTAAATAAAATAAAAAATTAATTTCAAAAATAAATAAAAATTTTATTATAATATTAACTTATTTAATTTTATTTTTTATCTCAGTTTTTATAATTTTATATTATTTATTTTCTAAAAATGATTCATCAATAAATTTAAATTTCTCTTCTATATATGAATGTGGATTTATAAACATAACTTTTTCACGATTTTTTTTTTCAATAAATATATTTATTTACCTAATTCTATTTATTATTTTAGATATAGAGATTTTTATTTTAAGACTAATAGTTTTTTATGAAATGAATTTTTTAATTATCTTAAATATGTTTATCTTTTCAATAATTATTATTATAATTTTTGAATGGTTTAGAATAAGCCTAAATTGATTTACTCTGTTTAAAAGAAGCTTTTAAGCATTTTGTTGTTAACAAAAAGTAGAAAATAAATTTCCTTTTAAATTAAGATAAACTTTAAAGAACATATAAATTGACAATTTATACAAAAATTATCTTTCATTAAAGTAAAATTACATTAAGTTTAGAACTTAAAAATAAAAATGATCCATGATCAATATTAAAAATTAAAGAATGAAGTAACACCTCATCTAAATGATGCATTTGGACCTAATCCTTAATTAATGCATAAAAATGGGTTAAATAAAAACAAACTATTTTTATTGGATACCTTTTGTATAAGGAAAAGTTTAAAATTAAACAGAAATTTTATTTTCTCGAATTTAATTGAAATAAATCTATTAAATGTAGAACTAAATTTATTTATTTATGTTATATCAAGCAATTAATTAACTAGTTATTTTAAAAAAATATCTTTGGTTAAGCTAAAAGAAAAAACTTTTAATTTTTTTTGATAATAAAAAATTTCATATTTATATTTTTATTATAGTTTTCATGTGGATATGGAAGTTTTTTTAAAAATAAAAAATTCAATAAATTTATAAAATAATTTTATTAGTAGAAAAAAAAACATTAATAATTTTAAAGATATTAAATATAAAAAAAAATATTTTTTTAAATAAACTTTTTTAATTTTTAACAAAATATCATCAATAAAAATTTATTGTAAATTCTGCTCAATGAAAAATTAAATAGCCGAATTTTTCGCTAAGGTAGCAAAATCATTTGTTTCTTAATTAGAAACTTGTATGAAAGGATAAAAAAAAAGTTTAATAAAATATTATTTAAAATTGAATTTTTATTTTTAGTGAAAATACTATCATTTTTTTTTAGACGGAAAGACCCTATGAATCTTTCTTTAAATAAAGTTTTTTGGGAGAAAAAATAATTCAAATATTAATTTTTATACTGAAAAGAACTTTTTAAAAGAATAAATAAAAAGATACTCTAGGGGTAACAGGATAAAATTTAATTAAAGAACAAATTTATTAAAAAATTATTACCTCGATGTTGGTTTTATAAAACTAAAAATTGCAATAAATTTTTTTAGTTAGTCTGTTCGACTATAAAAATATAACTTGAACTGAGTTCAAATCGGTGAAAACCAGATTGGATCTAATCTAAAAAAAATAATTTTTAGAATAGTACGAAAGGAAAATCTAAAATATAATTTATATTTGATAAATCAAAATTTTGATTTCGAATCAAAACATTATATCAAACTAATTTTTATAAAAATTTGACCTAAAATTAGATTTAAATCGCGAATTAGAAATAATTATAATTATACCTATAATTCTTCTGAAAACATTTAAAAAAATCATGAACAAAAAAAAAAAGTTATATAAATTTAAGTAAATCATTAAAGATAAAAAAATTATTAAAATGTCTAAAACAATTAAAAGTAAAAATCTATTATTTAAAAAACATAAAATAAAGAAAAATAATAAAAACAAAAATAATATTATTCAGATTAATAAAAAATTAAATCCAAATTAATTTTTAAATCTGTCACTCTAATGAAAATTACATCTTCAATGTAATTAAATGAAGAGTTAAACATTAAAATAATAAAATAAAGTGAATACTCCAATCCAAATATAATCTACAAAATGCCAATATCAAACTCTGAACTCATAATTTAAAAAAAAAAATAAATTATTATTATTTAAAACAAAAAGGAAAAAAGAAATAAATAGACCAATTAAACCTAAAACAACATGAGAAGCATGAAGGGAAGTTGTAAAAAGAAAAGCAGAGCTAAAAATTCTATCATTAAAATTAAAATTTAATTTCATAAAATAATTTCTTATCTCTAAAATTTGTATGTCAATAAATAAAACACCTATAATTATACAAAAAAAAAGGTAAAACAAACTTTTATTTTTAAAATTTTTGTTAGAAAAATTATTATGACTAACTATAATAATTAGACTTGAACTAAGTAAAATTGAAGTACCAAAAATAATTATTCTTGTAGGGTTAGCAGGGGTAATTCCTTTAGGAGGTCAAAAATTTCCCATAAATATATTAGGGCTATAGGCATTATGAATATAACTTCAAAATAAAGAAATAAAAATTATCAGTTCAGAAACAATAAATAATAAAAATCCATTAGTTAAAATATTTATTTTTTTTTTCATATAAGAACCTATAAAAAAATTCTCATTTTTTAACAAGGAAAAAAAATCTAAAATTAAATAATAAAAAAAAAAAAGTAATGAAATAAATATAAAAAAACAAGAATTAATACTTCAAAAAAAATTATTTATTCTATTAATAAAAAGAAAAATTAACAAAGTAAAAAAAAAAGGACCAAAACTTAAATTAATCAATGTTATATTTCTCAATGTCATAAATTTCTTCAATATATAAATTTAATAAAACAATGACGATATAAGATTGAATAAATCTTACTAAAAATTTTATAGTTATATAAATATATATTAAAAAAATAAATAAAAAGTTTCTAGATAAAACTATTGAACTAATTAAAGAAACTAAAACATGTCCTGCAATTATATTAATAGATAAACGCAAAAATAAAGTTAAAGGGCGAATAAAAAAGCTTATTAACTCAATTAGAACTATTATAGGAATAAGAAATGTTCTAGTAGATATAGGGAGTAAATGGATTAAAAAAGAATTCTTAATTTTAGTTAGACTTAGAATTAGAAGAGGTAATCATAAAGAAAAAATTAAAAAAACATTTAAACTAATTTGTCTAGTTAAACCGAAACTAAATATATTTAATCTAAAAAAATTAAGAAAAAAAATCATTAAAAAAACTGACTTAAAAAGAAAATTACTAGAAATGTTTAAATTTAGAAAAAAAGAAACTTTTTTAAAAAAAATAAATAACTTATTTAATTTTAACAAAAAAAAGAAAAAAAGGAAAAAATAAAAATTTAAAAATAAAAAAGAAAAAAAAACGAAATTCTTTACATCAAAAGAAGAAAATAAATTATTTAACATAAATTTTTTTTAAAAATTTATTAAAAGAATAATTTTTCTCAATAGACAAATTGAAAAAAAATAAGTTAAATAAAAAAAATAAAACAAAGAGAAAAATCAGAATTCAATTTATTGGTGCAACTTGGTAAATTCATCAAAAGAAAATTTCTATAAATAACTTAAGAAGTTACCGCTTTAGTCAGCCATTTGATGAAAATTATAATTTATTTAAATTTAAAGATAAAACTCTAATAGGTATAAATCTATGATTAATTCCACAAATTTCAGAACATTGACCCTTTATTAAAATTGTTTTATTACTTCTAAAAAACATTATATTTAAACGTCCAGGGACAGCATCTATTTTTCTTATAAGTCTAGGTACCGTCCAAGAATGCAAAACATCATTAGAGGATAATAATAGTCGAATAACTTTATTACTAGGAATAATTAATGAATTATTTGTATTAACACAACGTAAAAACTTTCTTCTCTTAATATAACTTTCCATAAAACTTATATTGGGGTATTCATAAGTTCAATACCATTGATTCCCCATAATTTTAATATCTAAAAAAGAAAATTTATTCTCTTCATAGCAATATAAAAGAAATATTGAAGGAAGAGAAATAACCAAAATGATAAAAGCAGGAATAATTGTTCAAAAGAGTTCTAACTCATTTCTTTCATTAGAAAAATCTATAGAATTTTTATTCATAAAAAAAAAAAGAATTAAAATTCTTAAGAAAATTCTTAAGAAAATAATTAAATTGGTAATAGAAGAATTAAACACATCTATATTTTTTATTATAATATTATTAAAATTTTGTATTCAAAATGAGTTTATATTCGTCATAAATTGATTATATAAAATTTATTTACAATAAATTTTTTCAAAAATCAAAAACTTTACAATTAATTACATAAAAATGAATTATATACAACCAATAAAATAATGTAATAAAAAAAATTAATTTATAATTTAAATTAGTAAAATATTTTTTTATAGCGTGCCAGCAATTGCGGTTAAACGATTAATTAAAATTAAATAATATTTTAAACTTAATGTATAAGAAAAACAAAGTCATAGTAAAATATAAAATAAAAAGAAATTAATTTAAGTTAAAAAATAAAAATAAATTAATTGGATTAGATACCCAAGTAAAAAAACTTTTTAGTAATAAACTTATAAAGTTAAACTGGAAGTTTTTTGGCGGTAAAATATTTTTATTAAAGGGTCTTGATTTATAATAGAAAGTACACAATAAAAAAAACTTTAAATTTTAAATTTATATATCTCCGTAAAAAAATTATTACTTTAAAAATAAAAAAAATTTATTTATACAGGTCAAGATATAGTTAAAATAAAAGAAAAATTTAGACACAAGAAAAAATTAAAAATTAAAGAATTTAAAAGTAATTTATTTTTTATATAAAATAATGAAATTATTATTTTATGTACATATCGCCCATCACTTTCATTATAAAATGAAATAAGTTGAAACATAGTAGAAATATAAGAATATGTTTCTAATTTTCTAAATACCCCCCCGTATATTCAATTTCCAATTGAAAAGAAAAAGAAAATATATTTATTAAGTTTTAAAAAAAATAAATTTACAAAATTTATTTTATTAACTTAAATCAACAAAATGTAAATATATAAAAATATAATTAACACAACAATTTCTTTCCAAAAAAAATATAATATTTTATCATAACGGAAACGTGGTAAAAAAGAACGAGTTCAAATGACAAAAAAAATCAATATTAACACAAAAAAAACGTTTAAAAAAAAAAAAAAGTTTAATAAAGTTATTATATATATAAAGAAACCATATTCAATCAAAAAAATAAAACTAAATAAAGAAGATATATACTCAATATTAAAACCTGAAACTAACTCTGTTTCACTTTCTAAAAAATCAAAAGGTAATCGATTTATTTCTCTTAAAGTTACTAAGATTAATAAATAAATGTAAATAACAGAAAAGAAAATGACTGTTAAAAGAGAAAAATAATAAAAATAAAAGTTAAATACATTTATAAAAATTAAAGGAAAAAAAAATAAAAATATTAATCCTACTTCATATCTAATAATTTGGATAAGTACCCGAAATATAGATATAATTGAAAAAAATCTATTTGATCTATATCTTAGTAAGAGAAAAAAAAATGCTATTAAAGAATAAACTATAAAAAAAAAAAAAAAGGA
>SMGU01000346.1:0-17036 GCA_004348175.1 Puccinia novopanici
ATCATCGCAATCCTGAAAGAATGTTTCAACGAGGCGCGGCGCAATTGGACGAGTCAATCCGCCATGAAATTCCCGTTGATCATTGTTGGGACAACTACCGATCCAGACTTACTGCCATTAAGCTTGTTGGCACTTTTCAAGACTCAACTGTCCATGGAAGCCCCATCAGAGGCTGAACGACTTGAAATCCTTCAGGAGCTTTTACGAAGGGACTTGTTGGCACCTGATGTCAGTCTTAAGTCTATTGCGCTCGAAACGCCGGACTGGTCGCGAACGATTTGTACATTTGGTATCACAAGCACGAATGGCTGCGGTAACCCGTGCCAGAAAAGATGGGGCTGGAAGAAGAACTAGTTTGTGCGGGTATTCAGCTGATGGCCAAGGACATAGAGAAAGCTCTTGGCAAGGCTCGTTCAGAATATTCGGAGAGCATTGGCGCACCCCGGATCCCCAAGGTCAGTTGGGATGACATTGGAGGTCTTGCCCAAGTGCGAGAAGAAATTCTGGAGACAGTCCAGTTACCAATTCAGCACCCGAACTCTTCGCAAATGGTCTCAAACGCCGGTCTGGTCTACTGCTCTACGGGCCCCAGGGACGGGCAAGACATTGTTGGCAAAGGCAGTGGCGACGTCTTGCGGATTGAATTTCTTCAGCGTCAAGGGACCGGAACTATTGAATATGTATATTGGAGAATCAGAAGCGAATGTGAGACGCGTTTTCGAAAGAGCCAGAGGCGCTAGACCATGTGTGATATTCTTTGATGAACTGGACAGTGTCGCACCGAAAAGAGGTAATCAAGGGGATAGCGGCGGGGTGATGGATAGAATCGTCAGTCAGCTATTGGCCGAATTGGATGGGATTTCTCCGCAGTTCGAATAACGATAATCAGCAAGAAGGGCGGCAAATGGAAGTGGGAACGGGAGGTGGTAGTGATTGGAGCCACCAATCGACCTGATTTATGGATCCTGCCTTATTACGACCGGGCAGATTTGATAAACTGATTTTTTAGGAATACCAAGTTCGAGGGAGCAAAAGCTAGAATATTAAAATCATTGACACGAAAATTCAACCTTTCTAGCTCGTTTGATTTCGACTGGTTGATCGAAGAAATCGAGCGAATCGGATCGCAGAAGGGCGGCGGGGACGAGGGAGGAAATATCTTCACTGGGGCGGATTTGTACTCGATTTGTTCGGAGGCTTTGATGGCTAGTTTGGTGCGGAAGATCGAGAGGATCGAGGCGCATAAGTCCCAGCGATCGATCAAGACGGACAGCTCCCCGGAAGGCCTGATGGATGGCTCAATGGTGCGGAGGATTCGGATGAAGCCGCGCTGGACGACGGGAAGAATCGGCGGTTACCCAGGTAGACCAACAGGACTTTCTCGTCGCTCTGAGGCAGGTCAAGCCCTCCATCAGCGCCAGTGAATTGGCCCATTACCGCTTCATCCAGGACCAATTCAGCGACTCGACCCGCCAGAATCCTGCTCGCACCGTCGGCCTGTCAATAATGGTTACTCGCTTGATCCTCTCCAGTCTCAGCATTCTCTTCAATCCTCTTCCCCCGCTAAAAATAAAGGCAAAGCTAAGGAAATTATTCCTTGAGTCCTTTTTTTTTTCTTTCATCCCCTTCTTCGTGTTCTTCTTCTTTCCTGTGTCTGTCTTGTATCTTGCTTCCCCTCTCTCTCTCGCTGTTGACTCAAGTAGTGATTTATTAACAAGAACTCAAATAATTTACTGTCTTGCTAATTTTGTTTTATCTTTAATGTTGCTTTTTTGTTCATCATCATCATCATATCACAAAGAAGAAGTGCTTTGTAGCCCATTATACATATTCACTGTTTGGCTCTCATGTACGCCATGCTGAACAAGTGCACGATGGCTACTTCATCCAGGTGATCTGTATGTCTCTGTCCCGGTCACTGATTATCACCATGTAATGTATCCGGTAGTTTTCGGCGCAGTGGGAAAGCTGTTACTTCGACGACAGAAATGCATTGAACAAGAGGAATAGTAAATTGCTTTAGTGAGCCCCTCAGCAATCCTTCCTTCGAATGCCGTGCATACATTTCGTGTTGGATTGCTTTCTCCAACCCGCTTCACTTGTGCAAAAGGCCCGCCGCGTCCCTCTCAAAAAGCTCACACATGGGCGGCTCCATTGTTGAGCATGAGCTCGGCTTCACAGACCGTGGAGGCTATATAAAGAGCCTGGTTTCTGGCCGGTTACCTCTCTCCACCAGCTTCTTCACGTCCCGCGCTAAACGTACACCAGTCATCACAACTCTTCACTCAGCCCTCCAGCAAACTTTGCTCCAAAGCCTACGAAAAAAAACACACTCCCAATGGATTCAAATTCCAGCGCGAGCAACGCAGAGCGTGCTGCTGATCTCCCGGACTCACGCCCTGGCGGCGTGCAGCCTGATGATGAACACGTGGCTCCCGAAGGCCGCATGCCTCCGAGCCCACCCACACAAGTCGAAGTGGTTGAAGACGCCGCTCCTCTGGCGGATTTCCAGCAACAGGTTGTTGAGGAAGCCGAGCAGGGGGACGGGATCGCACCCCCGCCGAAGGGGGTGATGACATTGAGGCGTTCTTCCACCAGCTTCTTGGCAACCCGATGGCCTCCCAGACGGCCTGATGGTGTTGGAACTTGACGGCGACAACCTCAGGCTCAATCCTATGGCTGCCGACGACCCCGACGCCGAACGCGTCATGGCCATGATGCGCGATGTTGAGGACATGCCGCGGTGCAGGACCAGCGGGAACCATGCGCGGCGCGCCCCACCCTTCCGCTGGGAAGAAGCCTTGCGCCCCTCCCCCCTTCGACGCAAGCTATCTCCAGGCTTTCGACGATCGTGTGCGCCACATGTTGGCCCAGTATCGAGAGACCCTGATTACCCAGCCTTCAACTACTCGGTGGCTGATGCACTTGTCGATGACTTGGACCGAGCCCGCGCCGCAGTCGACGCTCTCCCCCTGCGTCCAGCCATCGCCTCCACCACCTCCTCGATTACGCCGAAGGCGATGTCTCAGACGTCATGATGATGGTGTGCTGCAGACGCGCGCTAGCACGCACGCTGGATAGCCTTACCATCACTCACTTCGGCGCACTTAACCCTCCACGTCAACCGCAATGCTCGATCTGTTTTGAGGACTATGCTGCAAGCGACAGTGTTGTGCTTCTCCCCTGCCACCCGTCGCATCACTTTCACCGCTCTTGTATCCATGTGAGTCTGTCTCTCTGGGCCCTTATCTCTCTCTCTCTACATCTGACGCTGATCTCCTTCCATATCTCGGTAGGACTGGGCATACCAAGCGCTCCCGAGAGATTCCCCTGCCCTATTTGCCGAGATCTGTCGTTTCTCCCTTTTCCCACCCGTGACCCCTGGCTCTAGCTCGCTAAATATTCATGTTGTACAAAGATCGTGCTTGTAAACTAGCTCACACACACATAGCAACATTATCCTAAACCTGAAATTTCACACTTTTAGCGCCTTACATATTAAATTCATCTTGCCCATCGCCACTCCCAATCTTGTACTAAACAGTTAAGTGAGTGTCTAAGAAACTACTTGAAAGAGTGTGCCATTGTCAAGATTTGGATATTGCCAGGAGTCTCACAGCCGGCACAAAGGGTGCAACATTATCAGGGGGCAAGCCCGCTCCGCTTGCCGTTGTGTTGTGTCGATGGCTCTGTAGCACGCACCGTGCATGCCTGGGACACTGAGTCAGAGCCCTCCTTCAGAGAAACACTGCCGTCACTACAGCTGGCAGCTTTGACAAAGCCCAGGGCTTGGGAATCACAATCAGTATTGCCAACTTGTCTCACGGATCTATAAGCGACTAATTTGCATCTAAAAATTCTGCCACTGCCAGAGCCTTCATAGTTTTTTTTCTTTGCCAACAGGCGCAGGAGTTGAAGACAGATGGGTAAGAATGATCTGCTCAGAAATTGGCTGTTTGTATCGAGAAAAAAATCATGCTGAAAATACTAGGAATGTGCAACACTCTAGATGTATTCTGTGTGATATTGGGTGTTGAATTTTGACATACAATCACATTCTCACTTGTCATGTTGGAAAACCAAGGGATTTTTAATCATGAGTTCTATTTCCAAATCCAAAACAGTCAACTGGATAACTAATCTTGGTCTTGTTTGTTCAAGTATACATGTTGAAGTATCAAATCTCAAATCACTTTTTATTTGATGATGTCAATGGTGCTATTTTATGTCTCTTCAACTTTTCTTGATCCTTCATTGTTGCTCATCATCCTCCCATCATCATGTGAGGCTAGGGAACATCATCATTTGTAGGGTATAAGCTTGAGGCAGTTGGGAGAGGAGAAATTAGGGTTCACAACCTAATTTGTCATCAGATTAGGTTTAGTGGTAGTGATCCATTTTACACATTGTTCCCCTTTTGTTTTCTTTATTCCTTTTGCCTCTCTTTTCTCTGCACCATAAGATGAATGTCTTTCCGCATCTGTTTTCCTCCATCATAGTCATCCCCTCTGCTTAACCACACACTACTGGTCTTCCTACATCCTTTTGGCCACAAATATCTTTTTTTAACATTCATAAACTTCAATGCCAAAAAAATTTCCAATAACCTCTTCCACTTCTCATCTCCAGAAGAACAAATGCCAATTGAATCATAATGTCAAGTTGTTTACCAATTCTCATCAAAACCTCAACATTGTACTAAATCAATTCACCTTACCACAATCAAGATTTTGAGATCACCACAATCAATATCTAAATAACCTTCAAGGGCTTCAAGAATAACTCTATCCATTTCCGTGTTTGTCTTCCTTATCTTGATTTTATTTCTATTTCTTGAATTCAGAATTGATCTGTTTTCATTTTTTAAATTTTTCATAAAAAGCTCTATCCTCATCTATTCAAACTCTTCAGTCTTCATTTATTTTTTATCCAGGTCTCTTGTGGTATTGTGTTTCTCATAAAGCTTGGAAATTTTTTATTTTTCAACTTTCATATGCATTTAGACATGCTTATATGTTATTATCCAGGGTTCCTACCTTAGCTATCTCATGGCCTTGAAATCATCTGCCAGCCTTTACAAAAACCTGTCAGTATGGCTCCACCACTGCCCAGGGCAGCTACATGTGTAGGTGAGGCAGGTATTGGGGTGAAAAATGGGTCCTGGTTCCAAATATCAAGTCTGTTTCTTCAGGAACCTACATCACCAAGGCCCAACAACAATACTGAATCATTGGAGAAGAATTTCTCACAGATTTCAAGAAAAAATTAAATGAAAATTTATCCAGAAAAGCAAAATCAACCAATCCAAGTTTTTTGAGAAATACATTCCATTCTTCTTTTCTCACATCCTCAATCTTGTTCATTTGAATTCTCATTTTAATCCTTATGTATTATTCTTCTGTCTGGTTTTATTTGCAATTAAAACACAATTTTTTCTTTAATATTTCCTGATATCTTACCACTGGAGATAAAATCTGTTACTGGAACATAAAGTTCAGCCTTATTTGGTTCCTCATCAGTGACATGAATAGGTCACTAAACCTATAGTTAATATTTGGGTTGATTTATGGCTGGATATCATTACTTACTACCCTTGATCCACTGGACTTGCACCAGATTTTTTATATTTTAGGGCATTAGTAAACATACTGGGGTAATCCGCTTTTACACCCAGTATTTTGCTGCACATTGTACCCGGTTTTCCGCATTTACACCTGGTTTTTTATTTTTATTTTTAATGACAATAAATTCTTTCAAACTATTTTTGCATCCTCTTATAGGTTAATAAAAATATTTATACCATGAAAAAATAAAAAACCACACACCACAATGACAATCCAACACAAATTACCCCTAATTTTTCAACCTAAATTATTCAGCCAATGTTGAATCAATCTGAATGAAGAAAATATCAAAAAAAAAAAAAAAAAAAAAAAAAATGAATTTAATCCCCCTCTATAATTATACAATGAAATGTTGGTGAAAAATTCCTCCCAAAAACTATTACATTTTGAAAATTAGGAAAAAATCCAAAAAAGATGTGACATCACCAAATGAGAGAGAATTATTAAGTTATTCCATCAATTCAATGAATAATAAAATTCCAAACCCCTGTAGATGTATTCTAAGACACTGAAATTATAGAAGAAAAATTTAAAATTTCCAAATTTGAATTTATTTACCACCTAAAAAAATTCATTCAAAAAACTAGGTGTAAGGCCAAAAAATGTAGTAACACTGCAAGAAAAACTTGCTCAACTGCCTGCAGTTGACATGCAGAAAGTCCAAGGAAGCTTGTGGTGTTACTCCAACCTTTCACCAAGACTTATTCAACTAAGCTTTGATGCACAGTCACTGTGCACATTGCACAGTGACTGTTAAAGAACCTATGATTGATTTTTATTTGAAAAGACACAAAGACCAGAAACTAAAGAAACAAGAAGATTAGACTGAGAAAACAATGATGAGATGAGAATGAATAAAAGATTGTAAACGAACCCTGATAGTGTATTTGAAGATGACAAGGACAACTGATTGAGAAGATGACAGATTGGATGAGGAAGACAGGCTAAGAAATAAATGAATGGGTTAGTCGAGAAAATGAGGATGAGAGATAGAGAGGAAGACAAACCCTAATGAATTAGGTTAACAATAGATTTTTAGAGACAAGTAGACAGTGAGACATGAAGGGAAGGAAGAACTAAGAGAAAGGAAAGATTAGCGACAGAAGGAGTTGGTCTTGACGAAGATGTTGACTTCATTTCTCACCAAGTTGGAAGCCAAATAGGCAGTCCAAGCTAAGGCAATCCCAAGACGCGATGACGACTAGTGAGACGATTGATGATTGATGAGTGAGACGAGTGATTGATCTTGATGATCTTGCTGTTGTGAGAACGGATGACGTGAATGATCAGATACAGTTTGTGACTGAGCAGACACGGAAATCTTGACCGGATGAAGAATTAGGTTAGGGTTCGATTCTTTTGAGATTCAGTTTGCGGCTGTTGAGTTCCACAGTTTGACGTCGACGGTGTCGCGGAGAGCGCGGAGAGCACAAGTCAGAGCGAGGTTTCAACAACTGTGCCAAACAATCTACACATGAAAAATGTGGAGTTTGGATGGCAGCTTGGCTGGAGCATGCTGCATCTCAACTGCAGGCAGTTGAGCAATTTTTTCTTGCAGTGTAATTGTCTATTTTGGGAAAAAAAAAAATTAACCATTGAATTCTGAACCCTTTTAAGTTTATGAAAAAAAAAAAAAACATAAAGAAATGTGCAAATCATAAAGAAATGTGCAATTTTACCCCAAAATTAATTGATTAAGAAACAGGTACAATGAGTATTTAACTTTTTATAAACTCAATTTTATGGAAAATAAATTTCACCATAGCATTCCAAACCCTTTGAAGTGTAGGAAATAAAATAAAATAGAAAAAATTTCATGTCTACCATCCCTTAAAATTTAATTTAAACCCCAGGTTTAAAAGTGGAAAATGGGTGCACTGTGCAGCACAATTTTTGTCGCCACAACATAAAAAACAGGTGTAAAAGCGGAATACCCAGGTACATTTATTAATGCCCATATTTTATTTGTGTTGATCATTCAACATGATAGGGTACAGCTGAAACCTAAGCCCCAATCTTCCTCTCTAAGTCCTACACCCCACCTGACACATAGCTGTCACAACCAAGTACCTCTAACATTTGAATAAAACCAAACAACTTCTAGGAAAGACTCAAGTTTTCAGAGGGAACAATTCATCAGACTCTCAGGCTTACTGAAATAAAATAGTCCCTACAATGTCTTTTTTGTACCTGCTCCTCATTCCAGCCAGGGGAGCTGACTAGTGTAAGCAAGTTACAGTTTTTTTAAAAAAAAAGATCATCGGGGTTAAGTTTAGAACTTCAGGGATTAAAAATGAAAAATTAGGGGATCAACATTGGCTTAAATCAGAATAGCTCAAAGTTGGAGTAATCTTCAAGTCTAATTGTCATGATTGCTTATATGACAAAAACATATTGCCAATCAATAATATTTAAGATGTTGTAGAAGAATGTTGCACCAAAATAGTGTGTGCATGGGGAATGAAAAAAAAGTTCACCTTCAACAAGTACCTAAAACCCATCATCATTGCACACATGTAAAATTCATTTGATGCTCTGAAAGTAGAACTCCATTATCAATGTGTGAGAAATCATCACATCCCATAAGTTGTGGTGTATCTATAGTGAAAAGTGACAGCAGCGGGACTCAGGCTCAGCCATAGTAAGACTCAGAGGAGAAGTCTACAGGACGGTTTTGAGATTAAACTGCTCTTAGAGGCAAAATCAAGTTGTCTAAGCTTGACTCAACTTTTAGCAAGGCCAGCCGAACACATCTCGAGACTGTTGAGCCCGCCGAAATAGGAACTCAGTACAGATATATTTAAGCTCTTTTATTACGCACAAAGGAATCCTATATGTACAATCAAGCCGCTGGTTGATCTTACAATACTGTTAGGTTGCTGGGCTATTACCATATCCGGTGCTCACGGAACTCCCGAGCTCAGGAGATGAATGCCACTCGGAAACCGTGCGGGTTGTTTCCTCTTGAAATTGAGGATCAAACAACTGTCATGGTCCGCGTCGTGGAACGCGAGGCAACAAGTCCTCTTCAAGACTTCGTTGCGTTAAAAAGAGCTATGTCCAACGACAGTACTGAGTAAGCTCCCCTCTAACCACAGCAGGGAATTAGTAGTAGTAAGCACGCGCTTCGCGGTAGAGAACACGCGACAGAAAGCAATATTACTTTTGTGTTCCTTGGTTATTTTCTCCCCTGAGCAATTCATCATTAGAATGCCGTGCCATCGTTTTCAAGAGCTTTTTCCACGCCTGCTGAGACGAGTCTGGAAAGGCACCCGTCCACGGGTCCCAAGAAGCACACATGGGCAGTCTCACTGCTGAGCAGGAACCTGGCACCGCACACCGTAGAGGCTACATAAAGAGGGTGGTTTATCCCCTCAGCCTGCCACCCTATACCAACATCTTCACGACTGTCCCGAAGCTTACCATCAACCAGAGTTCTTTCTACAGCCATCCAGCAACACCCGCTCCAAAACCTACGAAACCTCTAAATCTCATATGGATCCCAACTCTGGCCCAAGCAACGTTGAGTGTGCTGATGACCTACCTGGATCACGCCCTGGTGGCGTGGACCCTGTAGAAGAACATGCGGGCCCCAACGATCTACCACCTCCGAGCCCCACTTCCGACGAAGATATGATCGAAGACCCCGCCTTTCCAGCAGCTCCTCCAGGGACACTGTTTGCTGAGCTACCAGAGGGTTGGAGGCCAGGCGGATTTGATGCGCTCTTTGATCGCCTGAACGATCACCCGGATGGTTTCGCTGCCGCCGCCATGATTGTCGATGTTGGCGCAGAGGCAGCCCTAGCTTTTTATCCCGAGGAGGCTTATGTTCCCGACATGAATCACATGATGGCCTTAATCCGTCAGATGGAGAGGATGCCGCAGGGACAATTGCAACGCACTCCCCCTGGGAACAAGTGTTACAACCTCTGAACCCTGAGCTTCAAGCGTTCTTCCGGACTTTCGCAGATCGTGTTCGAAGCTTGGCCGAGGATTTCGACGAGAACGCCGACCCCCCAAGCCCGTCGCCGGAAGAGTTCCATGCTCTTTGGGACGAATTCGTGCAAGCCCGGACCGCCGCTGCAACTCTGGATGACCTCACCCATCTCCAACTGACCCGCTACTTCGATGATGCCCACGACGAAATACAGCGGATTGAGGACATCGTGATGGCCAGACTCGCATCAGCGGACATCCTGGATAGCTTGACCTGCACCAACGCCGAGTTTCTGAGCTCCGATGACCTGCGGTGCTGCATATGCATGGAGGGATACGCTGCCGTGGAGAATGTGGTGGTTTTACCATGCCATGACTCGCACCACTTTCACCGCGCCTGCATCCAAGTGAGCATCTTCTCTTTCTTGTCCCCCCGCTCACTTCTGGAGACTGTTTCTAACCCATCCATTGTCATTGTAGCGCTGGCTTGACGAATTGATACCCGAGCCCCTTTCCTGCCCCATTTGCCGTAGAGATGTTCACTCGGCTGGTTCTCCTGTCGAGGCTGACCCTCCCGGAGAGTATGACCCTCCCGACGAGTAAGACTCTCCCGACGAGTAAATACCCTGGGACAGAGTGTAACACTGGATTGGCTCCCTAAATATCTTGTGATAAAGTTTTGCTTGTACAAAGATGCTGCGTTCAATCCTAATATAATCACTGCGTTCAATAATATCATTCCCAAAATGAACATTTGAAGGCCTTATTGTGCCATTCAGAGACGAGCTGCCTTGCCTGTGCCCCATCCCACTCTTACGTCGATCGGAAATGCTTGCCCCTGACCTGACGGGGGCACCTGAGTCTTCACAGGCAGAATAAGAACAGATTGATCCACAAAGACGAATAAATCCATGCAGAGACTTCCTGTAAATGCAACTATACACCGTCTTACACCCGTTGCAATAAGGTACGATACAAGCATGCAATCCCGCGGAACTGTCTACTCCAAGAAGCTGACACAGAGAAAAAAGAAATAAGACTTGGGGAGATTGATGAATGTGTTGATGAGTTTGCTGGAAGTGAAGACAACTCCCAGGCATGGCAGAAATGAAAGCAAACAGACAGGAAATTAAGAGCAAACAGGTTATGAAGACACCAGAAAAGGCGAATCGCGGAAACAGGGGACAAAGATGTATTGAATAGAATAAAAGAGCGGTTGTTTTTAATCAAGAAAAAGGGGATGAATGAAAAGAGATGAATGGGATTCATACGGCCGAACGAATCAGTTGATGTAGGGCAAAGAGCATGCCAAAAGTGGTGGTGACGAATTGCAAGTATTCGAAACCAGTGAGTTGAAGGTTTCTAACGAGGAGCTTGGACACGGGGGCTTCCGCGCCTATTAAGGGAGACGGATGTAAAGGGGAGAGTTGATTGTTTGGGTAGCCCAACCGAAATGATAGTCTGGACAGAAGACCAAATGGACGAGCGAGAGTATGGCCAATCTGGCGGCTCAATACACAAACACGCTCGGCTTGAGATCCCGGGTCGCCTTGAACTTGGGTTTGTTCTCCTTGTCCTGGCTCGTGTTGGGCACGTTCATCAAGCCCCCATGGTAAACGGGGCCACTACCGTCAGGCCCAGATAGCCTACAAGGGGCCTCATGAATGACTTGGAGAATATCCGGTGGAATAATCGGGTCACCGGTTCTGGGATCTGAATCGGATAGCCGTCCTGTTTTGGCTGGATCTGTTCGTTTGCAAACAGGTGAAAACGTGTCGAGGTCAAAGGTTGCATCAGTATCAGATTAGGACCTTGCTTCATGTACTACAGAAGAGAACTAACGTAGATTCCTCGGCGATGAGGGACGGTAGAGTACACAACGAAAGCCAACTCCGCCAATATTGCGATCACGCACAACTTCCAGGGGGACGAAAATGTCTGTCATTGAACATTCATAAGCGTGAGATAACAATGAGATGAGCGAGGAAGTTTGGCAAGAGGACCTACCTTTTGGATCGTCTGAATACCAATGATAGTCTGACGGGCGGCACAGCGAGAATACGCGTTGAATGATTCGACCACTTGGTGGCTGGTTTGCTTGGCCAGTTGTTGTGCTTGAGTTGAAGACTTGTTAGCTGCTCCGTGATTTTTGGAAGGAGTGTGACTGTAAAGACGGGGAAAGCGTTAAGTATGTATGGGGGACACACAAAAGTGAGCGTCTAGAATGTACTTACCGGCTGAGGTCTTTCTCCGTGTTGACTACAGTGACAAGAATTTTCTGTGTTCCAGAAGGTTCAGGGTTGGTGGTATTTTGGTCCAGAGTTGGCCTTCGAGATGGAGACCGAGTTGTGCGAGTGCGATTATCGCCCGGTAAGCTTTGCTCGTCCTCATCGTCTCCTCTTGGGGGTCTCGAGACGCTCCTAGTTCGGGTACGACGACTGGTAAGGGCACTTGTGTTTGGGCTTGGACTACTGCTGTGGTCAAGTTTCGCGAAGCGGGCATCTTCTTGGAGACTGCGGTCCTCCTTGAACCGATGGCGAATCTGCTGCTCGAGGTCTGCTTTAAGCGCTTCGGACTTGTATTCGATATCGAGCTGGCGGCAAATATCTAAAAAATTACGCGTCATTTGAAGGAGACAGGTATCAGTGTTGTTGTTGCCAGCCGATGTGAGGTTGATCGATGAAGATAGAAAGATGTCGGATTCATAGTGGCTTTATATTATCTACACTGTTAACGAATGAGTAGGTAGGAAGAATCTGATGGGGTTGACAGACGCAGACGCGTGTATGCGCTGTGGCGCGAGGGCGCTGAGAGGGAGACAAAACACCCGGAGAAGAATTTAATCAAGACCAGACTCACGTTGAAGTTCGCTCTTCTTCTTAGATTTCAAGGAGCCTGACCAGGTTGTTTGGGCCTCTGATGGCATCGTGAATGGGCGGAAGTGATTGCGGAGTGGTGAGGTGAGATGTGGGTATGCAAGAAGCGCGTAGCAATATATCGAGCTAGCGAGGATGAGGAGAGACTAGTAGTAATCTTAAAGAGGAAGGACTTGATGCCACAATGATATCCAAATTATAAAAAAATATGTATTGGTCTTGTTGCGGGGATAATGGCCTGTATGGTCGATAAGTTGGCAAGTTTGAGACCCGCAGATAGCAACCAGGATACTTTCAGGTTGTATGCGCACTCGGCCTGTAAGCAAATACAGTTTCTCAACTATTTACGATGAGAGGAGGGGGAGTGTCAGTTATGAGGAACAGCGTATAATTGGCCGGAACAAGCTCGACGGTGTGGGTGGAGACCGAGAGACTAATTAAGTGGAGTCGTGAGACGCGACGCGTTGACGTGACTCGGTAGAAAAAGGCAACTGGGATTCCCATGGTGTAGAACACCTGTCAGCATACACTGTGTCACATGAGCATGGATATGTCACATCCATCTCAACTCACCATCCACTTGGAAACAGACAAGCAGTGGGTCGCATCACAACGACTGCCGACGTCACAGACACTGGACAACAAGGATATGTGGGCTTAGAGAGGTTAAAGAACAGGAGGAGTTGGCCTAGTAGATAGAGCTGGAGAGCAGAGACACTACTGGCCCACTGCAGGCAACAAGGTGCTGAATCTGTCACAATGAAAATACTTTCATTTCAGTGTGAATCAACATTTATGATTTCCTAAATTGTTTTGCATCAGTCTGCAAGACATGAAATACTAAGCAAAAGGAGAAATAGTGGTTGGTGAATGCTTGTATTGAAAGTAAAAATGGAGGTCATCAAGCCAAGTGTTTACAGACAAAACTGGTGCTGATGATTCACCACACAGAAGACTTTTCTGAGGATATGGATCAGCTTTTGAGTGAAGAGATGAAACAATGATGAATGAATGAAGAAAAGAGAAAGCGGTACAAGATGGCCAATGGCTCTTTTCTAACATGATCAATTAGGTTTCACCTCAGGCTGCAGCACAGAAAACTGAGACTATACGCTCAGCTTTTGAGTGAAGTGATGAAACAATGATGAATGAATGAAGAAAAGAGAAAGCAGTACAAGATGGACAATGGTTCTTTTCTAACACAATCAACTAGGTTTCATCTGAGCATGTGGTACAACAAACTGAGACTATACTCAGTCTACTTAACAAATGTTCAACAAATAAACAATACAAAGCTCTTAAACACTTATAATGAAGTGTAAGAGAAAAAAAGAACATGTTACTACCCTGCTACCAGCTTCCTGATAATGGATGTGAATTCTCAGCAGGGTTACATAGGTGTAACCTGCAGGTCTTCCCAATCAACTCATAATAAGTTATTGAGTGTGGAGTATTATAGTAAAGTAATAATAATGAAAAAGGCCACTCCTCTTAATTATAAGAGAAGGAAGGTGCCTTTGTAGCTTAGGACTTACCTATACTAAATAATAACTGAGGAGGAATGGCCCCAAATGGGGTGAGAGGCTCTCCTTAAATATTGTGGGTTCCTCATTTTATCCCACTAGATTCTCTGCTCTACTTGTAGCCTTGAGGCATCACAAGTAGCTAATTTCAACCCATTGGGGTAATTCCAAGGCTAGTGGGTAAATCATCTCATTTGGTATTTCAAAAAAAAAAAGACAGATTTTCATAATTATCATGCATGTGAGCTGTGTAAATTATATTTTGGAATTCTGGTTTTTTGCTCTCCAATCTTGTCTCTCTTTCCTTTCCCTCAACTGTCACTCATTATACTTGTCAGACCTTTTTTCTCCTCTAAGCCCCTTCCTCAACCACAACTCAGCACATGTATTTAGATTATTGAAGATGTGCTTGGAGTGAGAATTAAAAAGTCATATGTTCTTGCCAAACTGATCATCCTGTAAGGGACACTTGAGCCTCCCTCTACAGACTCTTTGTGGAGGCACTTGAGCTCCTCTGACTGAGTATCTGTCTGATTTCAGCTGAATCAGCTGCTTTATTCATTACTAATTATCTCCTTGAATTGCTGTTATTTCAATACTATATCTCAGAATGATTTCACAAGTCTTGTAGCACACTGGATGCCTAGAAACTGATTGAAAAGCAATGTATTTTGGTCATTTTGAATTTTATTCCCACAATTTCAATAGTATAATGTATTTCAGGTTAAATGTAATAAATCTCCCTCTTTTGGGGGTGTAATTTTTTTGGACTTTTTCTGCAGCTTTTTTTCACAAGATTTATTACATTTAACCTGAAATAAATTAAACCATTGTGTTTTAACCTATTGAAAGTGTAAATTTTATTATTATCAAATACGTTTCAATTTGACCCCCAAAACAATTAATGAAAAAAGTCTGCATTTTAGGAAATTTCACCTGAAACCCACCCTGGTGACACAGTTTTTGAATGTGTGACCCTGATTTCCTCACAACACCTGGGTGGGTTTCACTTTCAAATGGGGGGTTGCATGTCAAAGACCCTATTAATTTCTTGGTGGCTGACAGTCCGAGCATGAGAAAGAATTTGTAATGATTAATACATGTCAGGTGAAATGTATAGATGAGAAAATAATTAGTGTCTTGAGCATAGACATAAGCAAGACAGAAATCAATTTTGGAGATAATATTTGAGTATTTATCAATATTTAAGGATTAAAAAAAATTAAAGGATATAAAATACTATAATTAAATATATGCAGGATTTTGGATACTCTGGAGTATCTCTAAGGCTGAAAGCAATCATGCTCTGGTTCACAAATAAAATCCATCCAGGACATGACATACACTGGACCATGACATGACATACACTGGACCATGAATGCTTATGCAGTATTCTTTCTCATAAGGAATAACATGAATCAATTACAGGGAGAGTGTTGTATTACAGAATTGCTCTTATGGCCAATACACACTGTTTTGGAAAATGGCTCTTTCAGCTAGATTCTTTTTGTGCTTTTTTGTGCTTTTTTTGTGTATTTTTTGTGCTTTTTTGTGCTTTATCTTGTGCTTTTTGGTGCTCCCTTGTGCTTTTTCTTCTTCTTTGGAAGACACCCAACACAAGAGATCATTTGCCATAGCCATCAAACATTCCCAAGCCTTCATCACCACCTACAAACTTTCACAGAAACCTTAGGTGATCCTCAGCATCCCAAATCAACAATCCACTTCATAATTCCAGACACAATGCTTGTGTTGTTATCAGCAGCAGAAGCAGCAGCCATTGCAATTTGCATACTTGATTATTACCACCAGGATGGCTCCCCAATGTTACAGAAAAATACATTTGGAAACATCACACCCGGATTGATTCCAAGAACTTATAGGACTATTATGGTAGACCACTTTTCACAATCTTGTTGGCACCAAATTTTGCAATGCCAACCTTCTTGAAGGTGGCAAGAAGGTTGAAGGTTTTTTAGTTGTAGCTGATTTCTTGTATGATGTGATTGCAGAGCATGTCTTGCCTTATTCAAACAAACCACAGCCATGTGGGTTATAAGCAAGGCACTCCATCTCATCTCAGCTGCATGTGTATCAAATGGCCCCACCACATTCTTCTGTCTGCACACACTGGAAAGAGAAAGAAAGATACTGATGGATCTGATGTGTCTCACTAGAACAAAGCAAGCAAACCCTCCAATCAATCACTTATAAGTCTGCTTTTACAGCATGTGGCAGCTGTGTTGGACTCCTGAGACACAGGAGCTCTATTTAGCCCCAACACTGACTGTCCTGGCAAAGATACAGGCGCTCCTCTAGTATTCATTTGGGAAATCATGGCATTGTTTATTTGTACCAAATGATTGACTGTTTGAGTGTCTTTTTATGGTGCAGTCAAGGTATTGCTCTCATTCCCTGTTTTGATTTTGAAGAACACCCTCCCCCCCAAAAAAAACAAAAACAAAAAGAATTCACAGGAGGACAGTTCCTCTGTGTGCTGCTTCCAATGGAGTGTTATCTAACAAACCAAGAAGAAGATAATTCCGGCAGGCCAGCCTTTTTGTTCTCTTGCCCAATATCAAACTTTTTGTCTTGCACCTGAGGTGAAAGACCCCTAGTTTGTCGAAGTATCAAGCCTTTTGTGCGACAAGGTGGCAGATTACATTCGATCACGAATAAACAATAACAACAACAAAAAGCTAAACATTGCTTTCCTTTTATGGTCAACCGAAGCACAACGATCGAGCAGAATAAAAGGATTGATAAATTAGCACCGAATAGTCCACCATACAAATAGAGAAAAATGAAATAAGCGAAGCGGGTCATAGGATGGTTTAGTTTTTTGTTTTCGGGTTTTATCATAGAAAAGCAAAACTCTAATGTATGTGTCGGCATAAATGGAGGGGCGAGTTTATTGGAAAGGTTCATTGACGGCGGTAGTTCCATCGTCCATCTCGGCGTCGGCGGTCTGATGGACGGGACTGCGGGGGACCATGGGCGTGCGGGAGCCGGCGCCACGATGAGCGCCGCTGCCGGCGTCGCTGAACGCAACGTTGCTGCACAGGTCGCCCGCCCCG
>SMGU01000347.1:0-17905 GCA_004348175.1 Puccinia novopanici
GTGGTGGGGATTAGATTGTGAGACTGATCGCAGGTTTATGAGTTGTCCGTTGAGGGTGGAGACCAAACAATTTGCGGCGCTGTTGATGATGGTGGTGGCCTATGATTGAGTTGAACTGATGGAGTGCGATTGGACGCTGTTGGTACTTGTGCAACCATTTTGAGCCAGAGGGAAGTTGGTTTTCGAACAGATTGAAGAAATGGTTCGATTGAGCCGATTCATCGATGGGCGATGATGATGGTCCGATTGGATTGAGAGTGATCTGTGCGATCAGCTGATGAGGTGTCCTCTCCCCCACGACGACGACGTTATCCATTCTTCCTGTGATTCTGTAATTGATAAAAGAAAGTGAATGTGATCAGACAATCGCAGTAAAGGAGAAACACAAAAGAGAAGGACGGTCAACAGGAAAGGAGGCACCATTGTCACGGGGCTGGAACGGGGCTCACGGGGTTTCTCACTGCCATCGGCCAGAAGCGGGAATCGGGATGAGGAAGCGCTTCTCGGTGTAAAATCAACTGGGGCTGTCTGAGCGGCCACAAGCACAGATACAGCCCATCACTGATACCAAGCCGACGAGCCCGGTGAAAAGGCGCGTCGCTCTCACGCACAACCGCGAAGGTGACACACTCCGGTGCTGGTGAAAACACACACTGCACCAGCACCCAGTGGACGGTCGCCGCCGGGCAATGGCCAATATGTTTCGGGCTCGGTATCTGTTGTGACCTGCTCGGCTGCGACTCAGCCAGCCGGAGGAGACTGTATCCGGACCACTCCTAGCGGAATCTTATACCGATACATCAGCTCTCACAAGTACATAATATCCTCACTCACTGCGTGCTTGGCCTGCCGATAGTGTCTGCTTGAGTCTGCTGCGAGTTATGCAGAAGCATTACTGAGATGCCTTATAATGTCGTGGAGCTTGAGCACAAAGCAACACTTGAACCTCATTCGAAATCCAATTACACAGGTGTCCGAACACATGCCTCCGGCATCACCACTCTTTTAGCATTCTAACCGCAGTCATCTCCCGGCAAGCATCATGCGTCTATTTTTGATCTGCCTTTTATTAATATGTTTCTCTCACTCAAGACCTTCGCTTGCTACCCCACAAACACTCCACAAACGTATGCTCGGCCTGGGCAAGCAGGCCAATGCGCTGGGCCGCAGAGGCTTAAGAGTTGCAGATCCAGCCACTGAGATTCTTCGGAAATCTCCAAGGGTGCACTTCCCAACGGACGACTCCCTCACTCAAGTCCGGGAATATCATGAGGATATCATGGACCCCGATCTCAACCCAGCTGAGATGGCAGTGACAAGGCCAGAGGAGTAAGTATATAGTTCCGTTGCCAAACCTGGCATATTTCTGCATGCCATCTAGTACATAAACAAAATCTCATCATCCCGTACGCCCATCACAAAGTTTGCACCCCACCATAAGAGATCCATCTGATATAGCGCCGGCTCCCTCAAAAGGCATCTTGCGAACACCTTCACGACCAACCAACCTCCCGCCCAATCAAATTCTGGTTCGTCTTTCGAAAGTGGTGCGCCAAAAGCTCTCAGGCGCCGTCGGAAGACATATGGAGTTCCTACGCCGAGCAGGCAGCAAGAAACCTATTTATAGGAAGATTTATTACGAGTCCGACATCACAGGACCGGGGCCATTCGACAATCCATTCAAGCAAGAAAAAAACCCCTTACATCCTTTGTTAAAAATGACAAACCAGGCCTTTAAGGTGGACAATTTTTTTAATGAACCTAAAAAGGAATACTTTAAAAATTCTCCTGTCATCAATTCCAAAACTCTTAAGCGGCTTAAGAAGGACTTGCACAATCAGCTCAATGTGTTGTACATGTCTTTGAAGGAGGAATCCGAGCTGGAGGAGAAAGTCGCCAAAGGTATGGAAGTGATGACCGAAAATATTCAAGAAATCCTCTCGACTACGGGTGATTCTGCCATTCCAAATCTAGTCGAGAATATGTCCGACTACAAGTCTAAAATGTTATTGAAGGATCAGAAAAGTAGGGATATATTTTCTTGTGTTTAGTTTCCGGAAGTTTGATTATTTTAAAATGTTTCTCATTATAATTTTTGTTTGAAAAACAGGGATCAATTCGTATTTACCTAAGGACCAAAGATACCTGACACGATTGATTGGGTTTTTGGGGCCAAAGAATGTGCTTGCACCGGTGTTGGATGAAGCCATCCGGAGTAATGACCTCACGGGGGAAGCAAAATGGCTCTCAAATCTTCCAGAAGATTTCATCTCAAAGGTGAAGGGCATCCAGGAGGAGCTGGGCAAGCTGGTTTTCTTCAACCAGGAGAAAGAATTGAAAACCGCATTGGAAAGCACCACAGTCTTGCAAGACAAGCCAGATCCCAACATCATGACTACCATCAAAGAACTCGAAAAGCAGTTGGTTGAAGAGCTTGGGGGACGTGACAAATTGAAAATTGCCCTTGATAATATTGAGAGCTGGGATATGCATAAGTGGTTGATGCAAGAGATGGACAGTAAGAATTTCTCCTACTTTTGATTAACCGGCAACATGAGCTGATCTTTTTCTTTGTTCACAGACCCATACTCTACGCCTGGCCTGCTACTGCAACTGATAGAGCCATGGGGCTACATGCGTCAATACTACAAAATACCAACGGAAGAGCGACCTTACATGGAGTGGGGGGTAGAGAAGGAGGAGGGGAAACATAATCTGAAGCTTTTGGACACATATGCCCCAAATCTTGCACTCCAAGTTATCCAGGTACAGCTTGAAATTGCCGCAGACTTGAGGAGGGTTGAGGCAAATATTAATAGTATCCTTACCCCCGAGGGGATTGAGGCTTTCACAAATTCTTTGAAAAAACAAACATGAAAATCTTTCTCATCATTACATCCTTGTTTTCCATCCATAGGTATAACAATATTTCTAAAACCATCCATGCATCAATCTTTTCTTGGGTCTCTATTGTTGGTAGGATCATTTTATGATATACATTCAACACAGATATTTATGCCTAACTAAAAAAATTCACAGAGCTGGATAAAAAAAACAGCATGATAGCCAGATCATCAAAAGGAGTAGATTTGATCCCAATTTACGGTGAAACTCTGAAAAGAATATGTGTCCTGAAGGCATCAAAATCACATCTCATATTTCCAAGTCAAGTGTACTAACCACCGTACTAAGGACACTTGGAGATAAATGACTGTGGATTGGTGAATGAATGCTACTGGTGTCTATGAAATAACCAATTGGAGGGTGAAAGCCTGTAATTAACAGGTATTGATAATATAGTAGACACCATCAGTTATGATAAATCCTAGAGAAGAAAAACCACAATCCAACAGCCCCCTGTTCTTTGAGAGGAGTTTATCATAACCAAGACATCATAATAATTTTAGAGATCATGCAGTGGCACTGGGCGCATAACCTGTAGAGACTGTCAAAATGAAAATGAGTCTAGTGTACTCAAACCCAAAACCTCAGCAATGCTGAGAGAGTGTGGGGATTGATGAGGAACAAGATAAAAAGACATTGTTATTGCAATCAGAATACAACCACTGACTCAGGACTTTCACTCTAACTAAGACCACCGCATGAGTCTTGGTGAGACTGCGCCTGAACCCTAACTGTGTGGGTTCAACACCACCTCCCTCGCCAAGACTCCATATACAGAAAAAATAAGAAACAAAATAGAAAAAAAAAAAGAAACAAAAAAAAGAAACAAAACATATCAAGACCAAATTAGTTGCCAAGTAAAAGACATTTCATGTGCTCAAGTGGTTCCCTGGTTTATGATTTAGTAAAAATGTCAGCCACTTGGTCCCTAGTAGGAACCCAAATCAACACTGTTTTTCTCTCAAACAGGGCTTGGTTTGTCAGATAAAACTCCCTATCTGAATGACTTGGCAAAGTGGCTAAAAAGAAGAGAAAAAGAGACAAAAAAGCGGCGACGGAACCGCAAGCTTTTTTGGAACAGCTGTTATTTTATTTTATTTCTATCTTATTTTTTTAATATTGATAGTCGAGAGAGAAGACTTAAGAAACAGTTTGAAAATGAAATATGGACAAGAGGATAGACGTGGAGAATGGTAAGATCAAATCAAGCCAATGGTCTTTGGGAATCTGCAATCTGACTTTAGCTCCTTTCAGCCTCCCAGTTGTCATCCCAACCGCAATATCCACAAGGTGAGTTAAACCTGTGGTGCTTAATAAGAGTATTCAGAACATGAGTATTGACCCTACACCGGGCAGAGAAAAACCAAGAGATGAAAAAATGTCCTACACCGGACTTCAAGTTGATTGTTGTCAAGCCTACACCGGTTGACAGAAGACAAGATCACTCTACACCAAGCTAGCGAGATTTGATATCAAGAATTGACTTGTTGAGAGAGATTAAGGAGGTGCTCATAACCTGATGAGGAACAAGATACAAATATATTGTTATTGCAATCAGAATACAACCACTGACTCAGGAATCTCACTCTAACTACAACCACTGCACAAGTCTTGGTGAGACTGGCCTGAACCCTAACCGTGTTGGTTCAACAGGGATGAGACCCAGAGTGTAGGGATTGAACCCATGTAGAGAGTGGGAATTGAACCCAGGAGAGTGTAGTCTTATAGGGGGTATGAACTCATTATGTAAGCATTAACACCTCATTAAAGTATCTTATGTAAGCAAGTATAAACTCAGTTAAGCATCTGAGCTCATAATCTGTGAAACTCTGAAAAGAATATGTGTCCTGTGGGAATCAAACCCACATCTCTTATGTCCATGTCAAGTGTACTAACCACTGTACTAACACTACCTGCAAACGGGTGAGGTTTCCTGTGCAGCCACACCTGGTGGTTTTCCAGAGAAAGTCCAATGGCCCCCGTAAACCTCAGCTGCGGATTATCCTGCACATGACCAGGGTGTGTGATGTTGTATGTACAGTGCCCGGACAGGAGTTAAGAGCGCAACACTTTTCATTACATAAGTTCAACCACCACAGTTAAAATCACAATTTCCGGTGAACCAATCCAAAAAGAGTTTCAAATAATGATTATGAAGAAATATTTTGGAAAAAATAAAAAAATAAAATTTGTGAATTTTTTGAATTTTTTGCTGCTTTTCAAAAATGCTTAATATGCATTTGGAGCACCTAGAAAAATCAGAGAGTACAGCCTGGAATGTGATGAGAATAATAATAAATGAAATTTTTTTGAACCAAAATATCAAGCCAACTTTAGTTACCAGTGAAATAGGGCCAAAAATTGGAATTAAAACACATTTTGCACTGAAATCAGATCTAATTCAATTTTCAGGCCTGTTTCTATGGCCACTAAATTTGCTTTGGTTTTTTTTTTCAAAAAAATTTCATTTATTATCATTCTTATCACATTCCAGGCTGTACTCTCTGTTTTTTCTAGGTGCTCCAAATGCATATTAAGCATTTTTGAAAATCAGCAAAAAATTCAAAAAATTCACAAATTTTATTTTTTTTATTTTTTCAGAAATATTTCTTCATAATCATTATTTGAAACTCTTTTTGGATTGATTCACCAGAAATTGTGATTTCAACTGTGGTGGTTTAACTTGTGGAATGAAAAGTGTTGCACCCTTAACTCCTGTCCGGGCACTGTACAGTGCCTAGACACAAGTTTTTGTTGCAACACTTTTCATTCCACAAGTTCAACCACCACCGTTAAAACCACAATTTCTGGTGAATCAATCCAAAAAGAGTTAATAATTATGAAGAAATTTTAGGAAAAAAAAGTAAAATAAAATTTGTGACTGTTTTTAATTTTTGCTGATTTTCAAAAATGTTTAATATGCATTTGAAGCGCCTAGAAAACGTAGAGAGTACAGCCTGGAATGTGATAAAAATGATAATAAATGAAAATATTTGAACCAAAATAGCAAAGCAAATTTAGTGTCCATAGAAACAGGATTTAAAATTGAATGAGTTCTGATTTCAGTCCAAAATTTATTCTAATTGCAATTTTTGGCCCTATTTTGCTGGTCATTAAATTTGCCTTGCTATTTTGGTTCAAAAGTTTTTCATTTATTATCATTCTTATCAAATTCCAGGCTGTACTCTCTGAGATTTATAGGCACTTCAAATGAATATTAAACATTTTTGAAAATTGGCAAAAAATTAAAAAACAAATTTTATCTTTTTATTTTTTTCCAAAAAATTTCTTCATAATCATTATTTGCAACTCTTTTTGGATTGATTCACCAAAAATTGTTATTTTAACTGTGGTGGTTTAAATTGTTGAATGAAAAGTGTTGCGACAAAAACTATTGTCTAGGCACTGTACATATACATATGTATCAATGCACCAGCCTAGCTGACCAGCCGGCCACCTCAATGACCAGCCAGATGGTCAGTCATTAATGGAATAGACCAGCCGGCAGCGGGTAATTGGGGAATACATTGTTGATGTTGAGCTGGAAGGTCTGCATGTGGAGGATATCCCCACAGATTTTTCATTGAGTTTGTAGACAAGATTTGACCAAGATGAACAGGCATGTTGGTGCTAGCAGTGAGGGGGGGCTTCCAGGCATTTGAAGGGATGGGATCAGCAATAAGCTTGAAGGAGAAGAGGATATGTGATGTGGTGGGTCTGGGGTGACCACTTGTGTTTGAGCCACACTTTGTGGCACATATCTTGGTGGGAAAGACCCAGAAAGCGATGCCATTGGCTTTGAAACCATGTTCCTTCCTGCTGTGTACCATGTTGTTGAATTTTCAACTCTTTCCTTTATCTCTCTTTTTTTCCCTTTTGTTCATCCTCACTCCTTAGACTAGACTATAGCTAATGAGAGCCTGTTTTTGTTGCCTGAACTATGTCTTGTCAATAACTCATGTCTCCTTTTGACTTCTTCTCTTTCTATTGAGGTTGTGTGCTAAAATCTGATTGCGTAGAATTAACGACTCCATGCATCTGTGGTCTTATCAGATGATTTTCTTGATTATCCTAATTAGCTTGACTAAAAGAGACTGAGACGCCTGCCTGATTGTTTTCTTCAAGAACTCATATTTTATTCCTCTCAGTTTTTATTCAATTCCTTTTTATTCATTTTCTCACCCACATCTTGACCACTTTGTATCTAGTCTATTTAAACATAGCCTAGTCCAAGTAATCAACCTCATCGGTTCTCCCTCATTCCTTTGCCATCTCGTCCTCTGAGCTGCATCCTGTGAGCCATCCATCCTCACAGTCCCCAATCACTTCTCTTTTCTTGTGCCCTTGCTCACTGTCTCACTGACTGCCATCTCAGAAGTTCAACACATGTCCTTAACCTCATTGCTCAAAAACAGCTGTCAACCCCCTCATCCTTTGGTTTTCACAAGACAGTCACAAGGAGTGACATAAGCACTAAGTAGACTAACTTGGCTTTCTTCCTCACCTAGACGGCAGAGATTCTTTCTCTCCCATCTAGGTAAGTGTTCACCCCTTTTCCCTCTTGTCTCTCATTTCTACTCTCAAATTCCAGTCATAAAGTTGATGTACTTACAGAGAGATTAATTTCTCATCTAGTTGCAATTCACCCAACCATTGGTTCTAGAATTCCTGCCTGTGCCTGCCTTTCCTTCCTGAAGATTACTCAACTCTTACAACAGCCCATCCCTAATCTAACCAACCAACTCATCCAACTCATCCTTGCCCATTAAATATCCATCAATAGATTGGTTTTTTGTCCACACTCCTCAGCCCACTCATCCCCTATCAAAGGGAGCACACCAGTTACCTGCCCTGGTTGGCTTCTACATGATTACCTCATTTAACTTGAACCATGAAAACAAGTGCTTAAATGTGGAACTGCACTCTCTCATCCATTCCATTTCAATTTTAAAAAAAATAATTTTGTTCCACCTAGGTGTATATGATTGAGAGCACCACACTACAAAAAAAACTTGATCAACTGCCTGCAGTTGACATTCAGCATGCTCCAGCCAAGCTGCCATCCAAACTCCACATGTTTACATATGTAGATTTTTTGGCACAGTCACTGTGCACACTGCACAGTGACTGTGCATCCAAGCTTGGTTGAACCAATATTGGAAAAAGGTTTGAGTAACACCACAAGCTTCATTGGACTTTCAGCATGTCAACTGCAGGCAGTTGAGCATGTTATTCCCCCAGTGCCAGAGACAGCTGAAGCTCAGTCAGAGTTTGGCACACGGAAAAATTGACCTTTGATGTTGAAATTCCTGTTTCAATTAATACACATCCGGAAGAGGCTGTCCCTCCAATGAGGACTGACAGGGCCCGCAAGTCATCCAAGCCTGATGTTTGGTATGAAACTCCAGGTCCTAGGGATAGAGTCCTACTGCAACAAATTGTGAGGGAGAATTGTGGCATCATACCTCCAGATACTCTCAAACAACTAATTGGGCCAGAACCAAGTTCACAAGGTATTTAAAAGAATCCATGCCTACCATGCCATCCATGCCCACCAGATTAATCTTGTCAGTCTCTTTCCTAAATTTTCTTGCATTGGTGACAGGTGGCCTTTACAACTAGCTACCACTTTGTATCCCCTCATTCTTCCTCCCCATCACCATCAGATGCACCCTGCATCTAAGGTTGATGGTTCCAAGCCCAGGTGCAAGTCAAAGTGCACCCAGGGGCGTGCCCGAATAATCAAAATAGGGGAGGTGGCGCGCCCCCTCCTGAACCTTATTTTGGACGGGCTTTTGGGGCCCGATTACCAGATTGAGCAGCACAAGAGGTGCCTTTTGCGGGGGTAACCAACCGGGTACCCGCCTCCTTCTAAAAAATGACATTACACAAACAAACAAAAACTTTAAAAACTCAATTTGAGGCTCAAATTAGCCCTTTGGAGCCCTCACCCTGGTGCGCCCCCCAATGCGCCTGCCAAAGGCGTGCCTTGCTTGTAGTTAGTCAAGGTGCACCCTTTTTCAAGGGTGGCGCCGTCAACCCTACCTGCATCAAGCAGGTCTTAAGATCACGCAGCTCAATGCCATTGCTTACACCCGTGGCCCAGGGATTATTGGCTTTCTTTCAGTGGTACTTGGATCCACAGCCGCCAAAAGTCTTGCTTCTGTGAGTTTGCTACCTTTGGTGGCAGTCCACCACATGGTACCCACCAATTCTTTCATACAATCAAATTCAGCCGGGCCCCAAAGTCTATTTCTGAAATTGGTTGTTTTGGTATTTTGTGTTGGGACATCTTATCTAGAAAGCCCTCAGACCCACCAGTGATGTGCAGCTGATTTTTTTTGGAGCTGTGCAAGTTCCACTGGAAAAACAACTGGAATGGCTGTGCAGGAAATCTCACCCATTTGCAGGTAGTGTAAGGACACTTGGAGATGAATGACAGTGGATGGGTCAATGAATTCTACTGGTGTCTATGAAGTAACCAATTGGATGGTGAAAGCCTGTAATTTAAAGGTTATAATATAGTAAACACCAGCAGTTATGATAAATCTTAGAGAAGCAGAACCACATTCCAACATTTAACTCTGGGAATCCAGAGGGTTCTGGGTGTTTTAGTTCAATGTGAGATTTCTAAAGCACTCAATTAAACTAGAAAAGTACTAAGAAAGGGCTGGAAAGAAAAGTTTCCAGTGCTGCTGGCATTTTTTTGTGACCCTAATAAATTTTGAGCAAGCCAAGTAATTCCCAAGTACAGCAAGAGATCACACAAACAAGCAGAAAATGAACCAAACTTTTGGGAAAGAATATTAAGTCCTGATTACAGCAAAAGATAACAAGAGGGAGCACAATATGAACCAAACTGATTCATGAGATGTGAATCAGTACAGTAAAGAAATGAAACCAATATTATTGAATGAATTTTCTGAGAAAAACGTTTGGGCAAGCAAGGTAAGTCATGAGTACATTAAGAGATCACATGCAGCTGAGGAATTTCATTTCTTCTACTTGATACCAATGATTAATTATCATTTATCATTGGTTTATAACCAAAAAAAGGCAGAACTGGCCAGGCCAGCTCTGCTAGCTCTACCTTTACTGCAAGCTGTCAGAGCTGACAGAGCTGGCATTCATGATTAGGGATTAGAAATTAATGTTGTTTTGTTGTGTTTACAGTTTTTTTTTAAAAAAAAGATCATCGGGGTTAAGTTTAGAACTTCAGGGATTAAAAATGAAAAATTAGGGGATCAACATTGGCTTAAATCAGAATAGCTCAAAGTTGGAGTAATCTTCAAGTCTAATTGTCATGATTGCTTATATGACAAAAACATATTGCCAATCAATAATATTTAAGATGTTGTAGAAGAATGTTGCACCAAAATAGTGTGTGCATGGGGAATGAAAAAAAAGTTCACCTTCAACAAGTACCTAAAACCCATCATCATTGCACACATGTAAAATTCATTTGATGCTCTGAAAGTAGAACTCCATTATCAATGTGTGAGAAATCATCACATCCCATAAGTTGTGGTGTATCTATAGTGAAAAGTGACAGCAGCGGGACTCAGGCTCAGCCATAGTAAGACTCAGAGGAGAAGTCTACAGGACGGTTTTGAGATTAAACTGCTCTTAGAGGCAAAATCAAGTTGTCTAAGCTTGACTCAACTTTTAGCAAGGCCAGCCGAACACATCTCGAGACTGTTGAGCCCGCCGAAATAGGAACTCAGTACAGATATATTTAAGCTCTTTTATTACGCACAAAGGAATCCTATATGTACAATCAAGCCGCTGGTTGATCTTACAATACTGTTAGGTTGCTGGGCTATTACCATATCCGGTGCTCACGGAACTCCCGAGCTCAGGAGATGAATGCCACTCGGAAACCGTGCGGGTTGTTTCCTCTTGAAATTGAGGATCAAACAACTGTCATGGTCCGCGTCGTGGAACGCGAGGCAACAAGTCCTCTTCAAGACTTCGTTGCGTTAAAAAGAGCTATGTCCAACGACAGTACTGAGTAAGCTCCCCTCTAACCACAGCAGGGAATTAGTAGTAGTAAGCACGCGCTTCGCGGTAGAGAACACGCGACAGAAAGCAATATTACTTTTGTGTTCCTTGGTTATTTTCTCCCCTGAGCAATTCATCATTAGAATGCCGTGCCATCGTTTTCAAGAGCTTTTTCCACGCCTGCTGAGACGAGTCTGGAAAGGCACCCGTCCACGGGTCCCAAGAAGCACACATGGGCAGTCTCACTGCTGAGCAGGAACCTGGCACCGCACACCGTAGAGGCTACATAAAGAGGGTGGTTTATCCCCTCAGCCTGCCACCCTATACCAACATCTTCACGACTGTCCCGAAGCTTACCATCAACCAGAGTTCTTTCTACAGCCATCCAGCAACACCCGCTCCAAAACCTACGAAACCTCTAAATCTCATATGGATCCCAACTCTGGCCCAAGCAACGTTGAGTGTGCTGATGACCTACCTGGATCACGCCCTGGTGGCGTGGACCCTGTAGAAGAACATGCGGGCCCCAACGATCTACCACCTCCGAGCCCCACTTCCGACGAAGATATGATCGAAGACCCCGCCTTTCCAGCAGCTCCTCCAGGGACACTGTTTGCTGAGCTACCAGAGGGTTGGAGGCCAGGCGGATTTGATGCGCTCTTTGATCGCCTGAACGATCACCCGGATGGTTTCGCTGCCGCCGCCATGATTGTCGATGTTGGCGCAGAGGCAGCCCTAGCTTTTTATCCCGAGGAGGCTTATGTTCCCGACATGAATCACATGATGGCCTTAATCCGTCAGATGGAGAGGATGCCGCAGGGACAATTGCAACGCACTCCCCCCTGGGAACAAGTGTTACAACCTCTGAACCCTGAGCTTCAAGCGTTCTTCCGGACTTTCGCAGATCGTGTTCGAAGCTTGGCCGAGGATTTCGACGAGAACGCCGACCCCCCAAGCCCGTCGCCGGAAGAGTTCCATGCTCTTTGGGACGAATTCGTGCAAGCCCGGACCGCCGCTGCAACTCTGGATGACCTCACCCATCTCCAACTGACCCGCTACTTCGATGATGCCCACGACGAAATACAGCGGATTGAGGACATCGTGATGGCCAGACTCGCATCAGCGGACATCCTGGATAGCTTGACCTGCACCAACGCCGAGTTTCTGAGCTCCGATGACCTGCGGTGCTGCATATGCATGGAGGGATACGCTGCCGTGGAGAATGTGGTGGTTTTACCATGCCATGACTCGCACCACTTTCACCGCGCCTGCATCCAAGTGAGCATCTTCTCTTTCTTGTCCCCCCCGCTCACTTCTGGAGACTGTTTCTAACCCATCCATTGTCATTGTAGCGCTGGCTTGACGAATTGATACCCGAGCCCCTTTCCTGCCCCATTTGCCGTAGAGATGTTCACTCGGCTGGTTCTCCTGTCGAGGCTGACCCTCCCGGAGAGTATGACCCTCCCGACGAGTAAGACTCTCCCGACGAGTAAATACCCTGGGACAGAGTGTAACACTGGATTGGCTCCCTAAATATCTTGTGATAAAGTTTTGCTTGTACAAAGATGCTGCGTTCAATCCTAATATAATCACTGCGTTCAATAATATCATTCCCAAAATGAACATTTGAAGGCCTTATTGTGCCATTCAGAGACGAGCTGCCTTGCCTGTGCCCCATCCCACTCTTACGTCGATCGGAAATGCTTGCCCCTGACCTGACGGGGGCACCTGAGTCTTCACAGGCAGAATAAGAACAGATTGATCCACAAAGACGAATAAATCCATGCAGAGACTTCCTGTAAATGCAACTATACACCGTCTTACACCCGTTGCAATAAGGTACGATACAAGCATGCAATCCCGCGGAACTGTCTACTCCAAGAAGCTGACACAGAGAAAAAAGAAATAAGACTTGGGGAGATTGATGAATGTGTTGATGAGTTTGCTGGAAGTGAAGCATGGCAGAAATGAAAGCAAACAGACAGGAAATTAAGAGCAAACAGGTTATGAAGACACCAGAAAAGGCGAATCGCGGAAACAGGGGACAAAGATGTATTGAATAGAATAAAAGAGCGGTTGTTTTTAATCAAGAAAAAGGGGATGAATGAAAAGAGATGAATGGGATTCATACGGCCGAACGAATCAGTTGATGTAGGGCAAAGAGCATGCCAAAAGTGGTGGTGACGAATTGCAAGTATTCGAAACCAGTGAGTTGAAGGTTTCTAACGAGGAGCTTGGACACGGGGGCTTCCGCGCCTATTAAGGGAGACGGATGAAGAGGGGGAGAGTTGATTGTTTGGGTAGCCCAACCGAAATGATAGTCTGGACAGAAGACCAAATGGACGAGCGAGAGTATGGCCAATCTGGCGGCTCAATACACAAACACGCTCGGCTTGAGATCCCGGGTCGCCTTGAACTTGGGTTTGTTCTCCTTGTCCTGGCTCGTGTTGGGCACGTTCATCAAGCCCCCCATGGTAAACGGGGCCACTACCGTCAGGCCCAGATAGCCTACAAGGGGCCTCATGAATGACTTGGAGAATATCCGGTGGAATAATCGGGTCACCGGTTCTGGGATCTGAATCGGATAGCCGTCCTGTTTTGGCTGGATCTGTTCGTTTGCAAACAGGTGAAAACGTGTCGAGGTCAAAGGTTGCATCAGTATCAGATTAGGACCTTGCTTCATGTACTACAGAAGAGAACTAACGTAGATTCCTCGGCGATGAGGGACGGTAGAGTACACAACGAAAGCCAACTCCGCCAATATTGCGATCACGCACAACTTCCAGGGGGACGAAAATGTCTGTCATTGAACATTCATAAGCGTGAGATAACAATGAGATGAGCGAGGAAGTTTGGCAAGAGGACCTACCTTTTGGATCGTCTGAATACCAATGATAGTCTGACGGGCGGCACAGCGAGAATACGCGTTGAATGATTCGACCACTTGGTGGCTGGTTTGCTTGGCCAGTTGTTGTGCTTGAGTTGAAGACTTGTTAGCTGCTCCGTGATTTTTGGAAGGAGTGTGACTGTAAAGACGGGGAAAGCGTTAAGTATGTATGGGGGACACACAAAAGTGAGCGTCTAGAATGTACTTACCGGCTGAGGTCTTTCTCCGTGTTGACTACAGTGACAAGAATTTTCTGTGTTCCAGAAGGTTCAGGGTTGGTGGTATTTTGGTCCAGAGTTGGCCTTCGAGATGGAGACCGAGTTGTGCGAGTGCGATTATCGCCCGGTAAGCTTTGCTCGTCCTCATCGTCTCCTCTTGGGGGTCTCGAGACGCTCCTAGTTCGGGTACGACGACTGGTAAGGGCACTTGTGTTTGGGCTTGGACTACTGCTGTGGTCAAGTTTCGCGAAGCGGGCATCTTCTTGGAGACTGCGGTCCTCCTTGAACCGATGGCGAATCTGCTGCTCGAGGTCTGCTTTAAGCGCTTCGGACTTGTATTCGATATCGAGCTGGCGGCAAATATCTAAAAAATTACGCGTCATTTGAAGGAGACAGGTATCAGTGTTGTTGTTGCCAGCCGATGTGAGGTTGATCGATGAAGATAGAAAGATGTCGGATTCATGGTGGCTTTATATTATCTACACTGTTAACGAATGAGTAGGTAGGAAGAATCTGATGGGGTTGACAGACGCAGACGCGTGTATGCGCTGTGGCGCGAGGGCGCTGAGAGGGAGACAAAACACCCGGAGAAGAATTTAATCAAGACCAGACTCACGTTGAAGTTCGCTCTTCTTCTTAGATTTCAAGGAGCCTGACCAGGTTGTTTGGGCCTCTGATGGCATCGTGAATGGGCGGAAGTGATTGCGGAGTGGTGAGGTGAGATGTGGGTATGCAAGAAGCGCGTAGCAATATATCGGGCTAGCGAGGATGAGGAGAGACTGGTAATCTTTAAGAGGAAGGACCTGATGCCACAATGATATCCAAATTATAAAATAAAATATGTATTGGTTTTGTTGCGGGGATAATGGCCTGTATGGTCGATAAGTTGGCAAGTTTGAGACCCGCAGATAGCAACCAGGATACTTTCAGGTTGTATGCGCACTCGGCCTGTAAGCAAATAAATACAGTTTCTCAACTATTTACGATGAGAGGAGGGGGAGTGTCAGTTATGGGGGAACAGCGTATATGTAATTGGCCGGAACAAGCTCGCCGGTGTGGGTGGAGACCGAGAGACTAATTAAGTGGAGTCGTGAGACGCGACGCGTTGACGTGACTCGGTAGAAAAAGGCAACTGGGATTCCCATGATATAGAACACCTGTCAACATACACTGTGTCACACTGTGTCACATGAGCATGGATATGTCACATCCATCTCAACTCACCATCCACTTGGAAACAGACAAGCAGTGGGTCGCATCACAACGACTGCCGACGTCACAGACACTGGACAACAAGGATATGTGGGCTTAGAGAGGTTAAAGAACAGGAGGAGTTGGCCTAGTAGATAGAGCTGGAGAGCAGAGACATTACTGGCCCACTACAGGCAACAACAAGGCGCTGAATCTGTCACAATGAAAATACTTTCATTTCAGTGTGAATCAACATTTATGATTTCCTAAATTGTTTTGCATCAGTCTGCAAGACATGAAATACTAAGCAAAAGGAGAAATAGTGGTTGGTGAATGCTTGTATTGAAAGTAAAAATGGAGGTCATCAAGCCAAGTGTTTACAGACAAAACTGGTGCTGATGATTCACCACACAGAAGACTTTTCTGAGGATATGGATCAGCTTTTGAGTGAAGAGATGGAACAATGATGAATGAATGAAGAAAAGAGAAAGCAGTACAAGATGGACAATGGCTCTTTTCTAACATGATCTATTAGGTTTCATCTCAGCATGCAGCACAGAACTCTCCTTAAATATTGTGGGTTCCTCATTTTATCCCACTAGATTCTCTGCTCTACTTGTAGCCTTGAGGCTCCACAAGTAGCTAATTTCAACCCATTGGGGTAATTCCAAGGCTAGTGGGTAAATCATCTCATTTGGTATTTCAAAAAAAAAAAGACAGATTTTCATAATTATCATGCATGTGAGCTGTGTAAATTATATGTTGGAATTCTGGTTTTTTGCTCTCCAATCTTGTCTCTCTTTCCTTTCCCTCAACTGTCACTCATTATACTTGTCAGACCTTTTTTCTCCTCTAAGCCCCTTCCTCAACCACAACTCAGCACATGTATTTAGATTATTGAAGATGTGCTTGGAGTGAGAATTAAAAAGTCATATGTTCTTGCCAAACTGATGATCCTGTAAGGGACACTTGAGCCTCCCTCTACAGACTCTTTGTGGAGGCACTTGAGCCCCTCTGACTGAGTATCTGGCTGATTTCAGCTGAATCAGCTGCTTTATTCATTACTATTATCCCCTTGAATCACTGTTATTTCAATAGTATGCCCGTATGATACTTATTTCATACTCTTTTGTCTAATGCACTCTATCATCCTAAATTGTGTAGGATCAATAAAATCAGGTAAATAGCTGTTGCTATTTCATCCAGTCATGAGAATGGAAAAGATTGCTGAACTTTGTCCAATCAAATCAGATTCCCAATCCAAATTCCCATTTCATTCTCTCACATCCTTAGCTCTTTCTTGTGTGTCAACTCATCAAGCCCAGTTTTTACCAAGCCAGCACAGAAGATGCAGATATCCCCTCTTCTATTAGGTAAAGCAGCATTTCATTTTTATACATATAAATATACTCTATTTTCATTAGAACTGCTCAGTGTAAAAGATGCATTTTTCAATTTTCATTGTTCACATTCTGATAAATATAAATTGTGGTTCTTGCAAGATTTACAGATGAGACCTCAATCATACAAGCAGCAGTGGGCCTGATATGCTAATGGTAACATTAGGGTAGCATAAAACCGCTAACAGCTTGCTAACAGCTAACCATTTCTTGAGAAGATTTTAGCATGTATCCTCTAAAACCAACAAAATATGCTTAAAAAATGGGCCTGCTACACAGTGTTACAGCACTTTTTAATGGTGAACTATTTCTAAAAGTGCTGTAGTGCAGTGTAACGTAGTGTAGCAGCTTGTTAGCAATGCTAATGCTACATTGTTGGCAGGAAAAAAATGGCTGCTACACTACACTATTTTGGCCATGTAGAGTAGCAGCCCACCACTGATACCAGGTATCTTCACTGGTGTTGTTACTCTGGATGTTTTTGCCCCTCCAATACATTAATACTATATACAGATTGATTGACTGATGGATATTGGGTAGATTGACTAGGAATATTAAGTATTTGAGGATAGAGGTGGAGTCTTGTATTATTTTTAATTATCTTGAGGCAAGGAACACTGTTTTTTTTAGTAATTGGAACTTTAACTCAATTCCAACGCACATTAATGTGGTAAGAATCATCCACCAGGACCTCATATCTTAAAAATAACCACACACAGCAATTATCTCAAATCAAGCCCCCCTCAATTTTTTAAAAAAAAAAAAAATCAAACAAGGTTAAAAAAGCAAAACAAAAAACCCAGTAGTTTCACATGAACTCCTCAATATATATGGCCACAAGTCTGACACATGGAAACACCTCTCAATACACACAACCACAGCTTGAGAATATACAACCACAAGTATAAAACTCCTTTTTTTTTCTTATTATTTTCATTTAAAGGAATTGTTCCCCTTGTTCCAATATTCACATATGAAACCAAACAACACCTTGGACTTATTCTCTTTCTCTAGAGTTTTCCTTTCTTTTTTCCAAATAACAACCTGGACCTTCACTCACTTTCATAAGTGTGCCTATAAATACCACCTTTTTTTACCTGGATTATTATTCCCCATCAGAGCAATAAGGAATCAAGAAGTATTGCTTGGCACTGGTCATAGTCTCATTGGCAGCTATTATAGTTAAATATTTCACATGCCTTGTTTACACCAGCATCCATTCTGGTTTTAAACCATCTCTTCAACCCCTGAATATATATATCAGCCTGCTAAGAATCAAAGTAGTATTTCTTAGCACTGTTCAT
>SMGU01000348.1:0-12221 GCA_004348175.1 Puccinia novopanici
TCTCTGAGCCAGTGCAATCAGAACTCCCCGTGTTTGGTCCTAGAAGCTTCCTGGCTCATTAGCCTGTCCCAAACGTGCCATCCAACAAAGATTCAGTGAAGGACTAACAGAGTCCTTACAAAAATTTCACAGACTGATTACATGAAGAAATAAATATCTACATGAAGAAATAAATATCTACATGAAGAAATAAATATTACATGAAGAAATAAATATGTCCCTGAAGAAATAAATATGTACATGAAGAAATAAGTAAATACCTCCAACCCCCGTCCTTCCCCCCAAAATACAAACACATGATTATCCTTCATCATCAAGATATATAAATATGTACAAGAAAGGTAGGTATAAGCAATTATACAAGCAGTGAAGAGACCAGCCAAGAAATCCTACACAGAGGATTGATGAGGGGAAGATATGTACAGAGGAGAGGAAATGGGGGTGATTTCAAGGCAGTGAATCTCCGCTACCAAGGATAGCAAGGATCTGGTGTTTCTGGCGCAAAAAGTAGTGGCGATTGTCTCGTAGTTGTCTGGTTTGGATGAGTTGGATGTGACGCGGTGTGGTCCAGGTGGTCGAAAGAAGACGTGGTTTTAAAGGAGAAGGGGGAAAAAAAAAATCAAGGTAAGAAAGAAAGAGGGTTAACAAATTGTTGGCTCCGGGAGAACTCTGTTCGGATCATTGTATGAGGGTTGGTTGGCCTTACTTCTTCAATCGATCCACTTCGCAAACCAACTGCTCTTTGTCCATCTGACATGCCTCCCCACAACCGCTCCTCGAAGCTTGGGTCAAGATGTCCGGCCGGCTATCATCCCCCGGCCTACAAGTAGACGACACACACCAGGGAGGAAGAATAGATCAGTTTCTGGAGCGGTTTGTGGGGCTACCCACCTCCAACTAAACAGAAAGAAAGACGAGCGTACAGCGGCTCGCTCGTCGAGGGCTCCTGATCTTCGTGCGACGAGGGATCCGTAGAGTCTATTGGCTCAGACTCGTCACTCCCCCGATCCGCGTCTTCTGTTTCTTCATCGATCCTGATCAGCGTCTCGCCATGTGGGACGGAAGTGTTCCTATTACAACAGTTTCCCCCATCACGTTAGATAGGTATGTATAGTCCATCCGCGTTGTTTTGTTTTGTTTTGTTTTGTTTTGTTTTGTTTTTTGGCGCGGTTCTCTTATATTTTGTGGGTGGTACTTACGTCGTTTGCGAGGTTTGGAGCATGAGAATCTGTTGGCGTATGTGTTCCCACTGGTCCGAAATATCTGGATCCGATAGAAGGAGGGTGTCGTTTCCGGTGGGAGGATCAGCTGATGGTTGGATGGAGTCTTGGTTGGAGTCAAAGTAGCGTGTTCCGTATTCCATGAGCTTCTTGCCGGTCATCTCGCCGAGCCTCTGGATCCGATCGACTTGTCCCTTGAACAACGAGATCCAACTTCCAGAAACAACAACAGCAATCAGTTTGGATGGTGTTCAATGCCTTTGACGCTCTTGACTCACGGTTGTGCGGTCTGTTTCAAGACCCCAAACGCAATTTCTGTTCTGCTTTGATGCCGAGCTGAGATGGTATCTTTGATCTGAATGATCGACGATTGTTGCGTTAATTGAATGTTCAATATTTCGGTACACCTATCAACCAGAGAAAAAAAAAGGAAAAAAAGTGCAAAAAAAGCTCAGTGGACAAAATCAATCGTGTATTCCCGGTTATAGAAAGCTTCGGTTCTTGAGGAGACTATTACACTGACTTTTGAAGATAACCCATGTGTTCGTATACCTCGCGCCATGCTTTTTGTTGGTTCGTGGGATTGATATCTTTCAGTGCACTAATCAGAAGATGTTGTAGTTAGCATACATGTCGTTCTGAGATTTTCTTTGGCAGCTAGTTGAATATATATATAAAAGGAAGAGTGTACCTTTCCAATTCAGCATCAGACAAATGAGGCTGTTGTCTCTCGGCCTCGAGTCGGCTTATAGTTTCGAAGTCACGATTCATGGCTTCTTCCAATCGGAGAAGGACCTTGTGTGCATCCGACTGAGGTTCCTCTCCATCCAAGTAACTAGACATGATGGTCGAGGGTTTATCGGTGTGGATCATGTTGTCCAAAAGTTGGAGGAAAACTTCGAGCTGGGTTAAGTCTTGTAGGCTGTCTTCTTGCTCCTGCACTAGGACTACTTCTGCCACTTCTACCGCAGAGACTTGCGAGCCGGGCATCCCGCTCACTTCGTTCGACTCTTCTTCTTCTCCTGATACAGAGACGCTAGACCGCGATTCGAAAGCTGGTTGGGATTCACATCCTTTCTGACTTACCGCACCATCTGATTCTGATGCATGGGATTCTGCGGCTGTTGCTTCCGTGTACGAATTTCTCGTATATTCATCTGAAGCATATGTCGCTGCTTCTTCATGAGATGGAATGGGATTGGCTGGCAATGGCGAATTTGGAACCGAGTGATTCTCAAGCTGATTTTCCATATCGACGTCTACGAGTTGGAAGGAAGAAGTTCCATCAAAGTTACCTGTGGACGGTAAGGGATTTGTTTCGTGGTCGCTCTCTGAGAGATCGCAGCTGGTTAAAGAGTCGGATGACTGTCCTGTGGCGGAGATGGGACTGCTCAAGGGTGAATAGCCGTAGAGAAGGATGGACGGCGAGGTGGGGTCCGTAGTGCGAGACATCATGCGTTCCTGATGACTGGCTAGTGGCACGAACTGGCTGGCAGATATACCTTGAAGATTTGTCGAGGTTGGGGGAGAGGAGGTAGGAAGCAGCGGAGTCAGGCGTGATTGAATGAGCTCTGCGTCGGTGGAGGTATCCTCCGAGGACGACGACAGCGACCTGAGTCTTTTTTGAGATCTACGGCCGGATGGAGTACATGCCGGCCTTTTCCTTGAGCCCGGTAGCACGATCTGAAAAGTCTGGTGCTCCTGCCTGAGATCGAAAGATTTTTTGGAAGACCTTCTTCTAGCAGTCACGAACGGAGGCTTCAGCGCTGAGTGGGGGTTGGCCTGACTAGTGTGACTGTGGCGACGCCGTCTCGTCGGCAGCGTCGACTCGTGCTCTTTCTCCAGAAGTTTTGGATTGCGTTCCAAATGGAACATGGCAGAGACCCTTCTCGCAGAGGCACGCGTCCCGAGACATTCAAGACAAGCCAGCCGCTTTGACTCTCCAAAGGACTTGCGCAACTTGGGCATCCTGAACATCAGAGGTGCCAATCTAAGGGTATCCACGAGATATCCGCAGGCTGCATCTGTTGCCTTCTCCCAGCTTTTGAGTGGATCAATTGCGACAAGCTTATACCAACGAGGAGAAAGAAAAAATCAGATACATACTTATCTCAACAAGATCTGGGACACATCTTTCGAAGGGAAAGCGTTCACATACCATGTCTCTGATTTTTAGAAGGACCTCGAGCGTCTTTGGTGGCAGAGACCAGCGAGTAGGGAGCTGTGTCTGCGGCAGTAAGCCGAGGGTGGCATTGCTAGCCCGATCGACCAGCTCATTCCCAAAGCGCTTGGCCCTGTGGATGATACCTGCGGTCTTCAATTCCTTGACTCCTCGAGCCAGTATTTTGGAGCTTGTTGCTTGTGGCGATACGAGCTTCCGGACTGGGAAGGTGGAATCCCATCAGTCAGTTTACGTCTTCTTCATAGGGAAAGAATGGCCATGCATAAATATTTACATGTACTGCAACTTACTCTGCGAATATATCAAGTTGAAGTGCAGTCCATCTGGGGAAGGCTGGCTCGAGTTTTTATCATATGCGCTGAGGAATACGCTCAAGATACCTGGATGAGAGAAAATGAGAAAAAGATGAAGTTGAGCAGAGCTCATGATAAGTAAGTATCTGCGAAAGGGCGTACAGCTTTGATAGTTATACGCGTGAGTCTTCGATTGTTGGGAGCGGATCCAACTGGTTATGCTAGCTTCGGAGATACTGTCCATGATCATGGGACTTGCAGATTGGGGTTAACGAATGAAGTAGAAGTACTAAATATTATGGAAAGCAATGAAGCTTGAGTAAAGGATGAAATTTTTGACTTAGAATAGGGATTGTGGTCGAGGCCGAACAGGAAGAGCGGAGAGGATCATACACATTAAAGAGATAATGAGAGACAGTCGAAGCAATGGCTCTTCTTATTTTTATTTACTTTTTTTTCTTTTTTTTTGGGGGGGGGGGAAGAGTTCATGGGCAAGATGCAAACACAAGAGGGACGGGAACCACTAGTGTCGGTTGGGGGAAACACAGGATTTGGGCCACAGACATGAGACTGAATTAATAGCCTATGTCTGCCAGGATGGTGTGTGAGATGAAGGGTGCCCGGCAAAGCGAGCCAAAGCCAAGGCTAGTACTACTGCACTAAAGAAGGGATTGGGTGGGTCAGAGAAAGGACTTGATTCAGAGAATGCACAACACAAGACCGCATTGAAGGGGATTAAAGGACCGGCTACTACAAACCCTTACGATCCCTTAGAACAGTTCCTGCCGATTCCCATCCGGAAGCTGCCATCATCTATCATCAGCCCGGATCACGGCTCTACCGACACGCATGTGTAAATACATTATTCCTGTTCAGCGTTAGCCTTGAAAGGCAACCCAGTAGATGGCGAGCTGATTAAACTTCATGGCTAGCTTGGGTCGCCGATGTTTCCCACCAGCGTGTGTGGACTAAAAGCTTATCAAAGGTGCTGCCTTTCTTCCGGTTATTTTACGGAGCCAAGCTTATTTTCCATTCCTTTCTTGAAATCAAGAAGACGAATTCTTCATGAAGTTGATCATGAGCGGATCTCACTGATGTCGAGCAAAGAATGCCCGTCTTCTCGGCCTGTCATGTGTTTGTCTCGATTGCACCTATTCATTTATGTAAACGCGAGATCTGCAAACATCTTCTTTTCTATCGGCTCCTTTCAGAATACAGAAACATCCGCCTGAGGAGATCCACTTCATGGACAAGAAAGGCTCGGCTAGCGAGAATTCTAGTACTGCATTTCACCGAGCATCCGACCCGGCTGACCGGAGATCTGCCGGCCTCCTCCTCCAATCTGAGTGCGGCACGGGCCGGAACGCCGCCTACAGCTGTCCGCGACACATTGGATGAGAGTTTGGGGGGGGGGGCCTTAAAATTAAGGTTGGCGCCCAAAAGGTTGCAAAGGCACACTTCTGAAACCCACTTTAAGGCTGTAGGGTGGGCTTATGACCGTATTCACTTGACCGTATTCACTGCTCTGAACTTATGATCCGCGTCACCAGGACCCCGAAGACCTCCGGCACATGAGAGCCTGGAGGTGGATAATGAATGAGTCTGACAAACGCCAAATTTTGGCCAAAATATACTTGCAGGAATGTTAAGACAAACTGCATGGTTTCATGAGTTGGCCAACACAACTTTTTTGGGCAAGAGAGATGGATGACGGAGACACAAGTAGAACACAAGCGTAGACCAAATGATAACCAACCTTTTGGGCAAGAGAGATGAGTGATGGAGACACGAGGAGAACACAAGCGTAGACCAAATGATAACCAACCTGACAAAAATGAGAAGTATGAGAAACAGAGAAGAGAGGAAAAGAAGAGGAAAAGGAAAGGACAGACCTGATACACAATGATGAGATGAAAAACACAAAGAAGAACGAATGAAGAAAAGAGAAAGCAGTACAAGATGGACAATGGCTCTTATGTATCATGATCGACTATGTAGTTTTCATCTCAGCATGTGGTTCAGCAAACTGAGACTATACTCGGACTCCAAAATGCCAGGTTGGCTCCACTCAGAATCAATTTATTATTTTATCATGAGTACCCTCCTGCCAAGGGGGGGAGTTGCAAAAAATTAATGACCTTCCCCCCTTGAGCTAGCTTTTCCAACCTGCCAAATTACTCTATGATTCTTTACATTATTCACTCATTTTATATATATTTCATGACTACCCTTCCTGATTTTGAACATTGGGAATAAATTTTACATGGGCACCTTAGAGCCTGAAAGAGGAAAGAGAAGGTTAGGCATGGATGGTTGCTCAAGATCAATGGGAATTGAAAGGAGTTTGGGTTGATAAGTCATGACTGATCAGTGAAACATTAGATTAATGATGAGTGTGGGAGAAAATAATTCTACTGTGAGCCTGAGAGAGTGACCACAGGACACAAGTTGGTTTGTTAAAAAGTTGTACAGTTGTGCTGTAGTACTCTTAAATGTTAAAAATTAAACAATTATTTCTTTTCTATTATTTTCTAATATTAACCATCACTTTTCTTTATTTCTCATTCAACAGGCTATAAATCACACAATCTGACTCAAGAAATGGACTATATGGCTAAGTTTAACCCCTGGTCACCTTGGACAGCAACCTCTCAAACCCCTTGGTTCAGAAGATATGGCCACCAACAGCTGCATTTAAAGAATCAAAACACTTGTCACCTACATGTTACACTCCTTACACTGGACAACCCAGCTTACAACATTACACAGTCTTCAATACATAGCCTCATGTGCTGAAATTTAGCAAGTTTTGAGGGAAAAAAATAAGGAATGATGGCCATAGCCAAAGTTCAACTGAGGTGAAAGGACATTATTCTTATTAGGGGAGGCTGAAGTACCCTACTGAATAAGAATGAGAAAGAGGCTAATGTGTCACTCTCAGGATCTGTACAGTCAGAGCAGATGTGTATTTTCTTATTCAGCAGCCTATGAAGCATTATGTCAGCTAAATACATGAAAGGCTGAGTTGTGGGTCCCTAACTCAGGTAAATTTTTAATAATCTATAAAAATAGTCTGGCTGGTAAAACAAGAGATTCACATGTGAAAAAAGAAGGAAAGAAAATAGAAAGAAGATGTTGTTGAGTGAAATTCCAACAATGTACACTGCTTCATGTAGTCTTATATTATTTATAAAGCTTTAGAATTTCTGAATTGGAAATAAATCCAAACTAAAAAGAAAAAGGGTAAGGCAATAAAAGATGATTTGAAGTGAAAAATAAAATTGAAACATACCATGAGATGATGGAGATGATGAGAAAAAGACCAGATTTGAAGGTTTTTATACAAAGCAGATGATAAAAAGGTTGTGGTAATAATGGAAAAAGAGTGAAGAAGATTTGGTGGTGTACGATAAGAGAAATAATGAAAGAAACCAAGATGAGATCCTATGGAGCAATGATGAATATTATTAGAGCCCTTATAGGTTAAATTTTTCTAGGAGACTGATAATGTGAAAGTTGAGATGTTAGTGAAAAATTTATGATTGTGATTTCAAAGAACAGTGCTAGTAAAACATTATTTTTTTTTATCCCAGTCAAAAAATTTGGCAAAAAGATGAGGTTTAATTGTAGTGATAAGTTGAACCCAAGAAGGATTAAGAATATTTAAGAGGATAAGTGAAAATAAGAGTAAAGTTTCTGTTGAATGCAGTTGTTGACAAGGGTTGTAAGAGGAAAGATTCTTGTTGACCACTTTTTGACCACAGTTTGGCCAAGGTTTTCAAAGCATCTTGTTGACCATGATCAGAACATGAATAGAGTAACATGAGCCAAGTTCATTAATTTAATGAAAATCTTCAAGTTCAATAACATCATGTGTCTTTTCATAGATTAAGTTGAGCAAGAGTGCAGAGTGGGAAAAGAAGAGAGCAGAGTGTAGCAAGAATAAGAATTATTTCAACACCATTCCATACCCCTTCTCTGGAATCATATGTATGTACATAGTCTGAAGAAGCTGATGGCTGTGCAGAAGCAGTGCAGGTCTGTGCAATCATGAACTGATGGATGTGTAGAGGCAGCACAGGCACAGTCTTGTGGTTAACTCTGTATATATAAAGCCTGTAACTTTCCTCTTTTTCACCTTATCTCACCAGATTTTCTCACCACACTCTAGAAAAAATTTACTGTAGTCACTCACCCCCCTATACCCACTACACTACTAGTAACTACACTATATTATTTTCATCTAGAGAGATACTACAGAATATCCAAAAGTCTTCATAATAGTTTATATTTTATCTATTCTTGAGAAAACCTGGAATATTATTTCAGAAATAGAATTTTCATCTGATTTTACCTCACCGACTGGGCCTAAACCTAAATTCCTACTCCTTCTGGTACTTTGAACATTTTCACAGTACCACAAAAAAATGATAAAATAAATGGTGCTGTGGACTGTGCACCATGAATAAATAATTAATACCTTACAGTATCTACCTAGAAGAGTGCAGACAGGTACCTGCAAGGTTTGTACATAGTTCAAACCTTTATCAGATAAGAAGCCAAAAATTATTCTATAAAGTAACAATTAAATTAAACATCCCTATAAATTACAGCATAAGGGATTCCCACAATTTAACAGATGAATGGTAATTCATCCCAATTCATTCTATTCAAAAAAGACTCATGTTGTAGTTGTTAGGATTTCAGCTTGAGATATTGAGAAGGAGGATTGGGGTTTTCTTGAGGGGCAAGAAAGGACCAAGGAGCCAAGATGGTTCCTGATGAAAGTTGCTCATACTTGATGATTTATTTCATATACAAGGAGAAAGCTTTAAGTAGACACAAATAGAGAGCCCCTTGAAAGATCCAAAGGGGGCCTAGGCAGTGAGTAGGATAGAGCAAGACAGGTGACAGGGACAGGGACAGGACAACAGGAAAGAACAGGTACAGGAGACAGGAACTGGAACTGGGGACAGGAACAGGTACGGGAGACAGGAACAGGCACTGGGGACAGGAACAGGTACGAGAGACAGGAACAGTTACTGGGTACAGGAACAGTTACTGGGTACAGGAACAGTTACTGGGTACGGGAACAGTTACTGGGCACAGGAACAGTTACTGGGTACAGGAACAGTTACTGGGTACAGGAACAGGTACTGGGGACAGGAACAGGTACTGGGGAGGTGAGAGGATGTAAGAAGAAAGGAATCTGAGATTCTGACAGTAGTTGACTATAGTTGACTGTAAAATGAAGCATGATGTCATGGGGACCTAGAATGAATTGGAACAAACCAAATGAAATTCTCTGGTGAAGTATGAAAACATTATGGTGCAATATGACATCATTATGGCATCATTTGTTGTAAGAATGGTGAAATACACTAGATCCTGCTATCAGCTCCTTGAGGGAACCTAGAGAATATATCAGGAGGCATCCTTTGGCCCTGAAATGAATCCTAAGAATATTCAAGATACTCCAGAGTATCTAAGAGCTTTCATATTTGTAATTAAATATTTTATCTCAATTAATATTGAGAAATCCTAGAAAAATATTTTAAAAATGGATTTTTCCTTTAAATTTACCTGGAGTTACCCACTGGGCCTGCACCAAAGTTCCTACTACTTTTTCAGAACTCAAAGCGCCGTAAGAATGATTAGAAATAATTATTGCTGTGGACTGTGCAGCCAATATGTACATAACAGAGGTACATAGTATATGTACATAAAATAATTGAATACTTAAATAAATAATAAATGAATATAGTTCAAAGCTTATTTATACAGTGAGAGGAGATTTCTTCTTGTTGAATTTTTGAGATGAGAGTCAAAGAAGAGGTGATCAAGGAGCAAGAATTGAGAATTGACTAGGGACTGTGAAGGTTGATAGCTAACAGGATATGGTTCAAAAGATGGGACGGCAGTTGAATCAGGAAGAATAAATTATTTTGATTTACTTGTGACTAGTCTAAATACATAGTCTAAGTACAAGATTTAAAACTGTGGTTGAGAAGATAAAATGAATAATGAATATAAAGGAGCTAAAAATGGGTAGCCAGATGATCAATAATAAAACACATGATTGTAAGAATCTAAAACTGGAACATCCACAATGGATCAGGTTGTTAAGCTGAGACAGGATTAGCTCAAAGACAATAAAAGAGCTGGAAACAAGAAGATAAGACTAGAATAAAAAATTCATCACACAACTAGTGATTAAGGCCAATTAGGCTTACTTAATTTGATGAAAGATGTACATGATTTATTACTTTCAGACTATAATGAGACCAGATTAGATGACTCCATGAAAAATGAATAAAGGGGGGAAAAGATAGAGAAGGACAGAGTTGAAAACTCAATACTTCTGGATTTCAATTGCAGTGAAATACAAATTTTATACAATTATATTGTATTACAATTTCAATATTAATATAATTGAGGTTAGAGGAAAATTAGAAAGTTCCATGTGAACAGTCTGTGAAAGATTCTTCTAATTAATTATATTCAATTAGTTGACACATGATGTAATTGGTTATAAAAATTCAACAGGATGTCATGGGGACATAGAATGAAGTGAACTACTGAAATGAACTATTATGGTGCAAGATGACACCATTATGGCATCATTTGATTTAAGAAAGCTGCAATTCACCAAAGGCTCACTATTAAGCTTCCTGGGAGACCTCTAGAATATAAAAGGAGGCCTTCTTTGTCCTTGAGATGGATTTTCAGTGATTCACCCCAGCATACAACAGTAAGTGCAGTGAATTCCCTCCTCCTACTTTTAGGAAAGTGCTTGATCTCCCCATCACCAATTTTTTAACACTTGAACTCTTCTATGTCTTATTAAAAGCCTCCTTTAAAAGCTTTCTCTTTTTCCTTAAAAGTAGTTGCTGCAAGACTACCACCTCTGACAAGTAGCCAATCAGCTCAAGTGCTTTCTAAATTCTCTTAGAAATTTTTTTGCTATCTTCTTTTAAGGAAATATTCTACCCAGCTTTCACCTCTGCCTTCTTCACTTGTATATCAAGGAAGTTTATCTTAAAGTATTTCATATCTTAAGCCATTTTTAATTGGGCAACAAGGGGACCAGAGTTTGACTTGTGTAGAAATACACCTGGTAGAAAGGAGTAATTTCTGCTTTCATTAAATCACAGCACAGTGATAGTACTTGTCATATCCATTGGATCCCCCAATTTACACATATCTTAAATTAAGTATCTTAGTGAATATTCTCCTCCTACTATTAGAGTAGTGTTTCACATAACAACCCTTTTCCTATTTAAAATAACTGGAATACTGGTCAGCCCCCTTAAAATTTCCCATTTAAGCCTTCCTTTATTCCTTATAAAGAAATAAGTTTATGCAAGACCATCACCTGTGGCTGAGTCAACCTGAAAAAGTGCTTGCCAGCTTATTCTCACACATATTTCCAATCTCAAGGATATCCCTCTTCTGGTATCACCTATTCCTGAAAACTCTGTATATCAAGTGGTTAGTTTTGAAGGGTTTTATCTCCTGCCTCATATTTCCAGTGTAGTGTTTGATTATTCAGGAATTTGGGCTTAACCCTTTTTGGTCATATTTTTCCATAAAAGAAGGGTGGCAGAGAATAGTTTCTGCATTTAAGAGTCCTTCAGCACAGCGGTAGTACTTGGTTTTTCTGTTGAAAGTACCAAAGCTTCATACACAGAGCTGAAAGAAAAAAAAATGAAATGCAAAGGAGGTCCTCAAAAGGAAGCCCCTCTAAATTTGAATGAAGCACAATTCACCCAGAAATCTGAAATAAACAGGTGACAGGGGAGAAAAATCTGGGAGTATTTTAGTAGAAACCTCTAAACTGTTGATAGTAATGCTCACTTGCGCACTATATCCTCTGACTCAGCTGGATCAATTAACTCTTGATTCTCAATCTTTGAGTCCTGTTCCTGTTCCCGGTCCTTGGTCCTGTTCCCTTGTCCCTTGTTCTCACTCTCAGATCTTGTCCTAACACTCAGACACCTCAGACAATCAACCCTCAGATCTTTTTGTTCTTACAGTCAATTATTTAAAAAATTTCTCTCTTCCCTCAACAATCTTCTTTCCTGTGTGGCATTCTTCATCCTTGTCCACCCAGCACTATCATCATCACTTTCCATTATTGTTATGCTGTTTTCCATATCATCATCAATTGCTCAAAAAACTTTCAAAGCTCTCTCCCGTTGTGGTACTCTTAAATGTTGAAAATTAAAAAATTATTTCTTTTATTTCTTTTTCTCTTTTCTTTCTCTATTTTTCTCTCTTTTCCCATACTTCAGGCCAGAAATCAGCATATCTAATTGGAGAAACGGACTCTACGGCTCGATTTACCCTATGGTCACTTTGGACGGCAACCTCTCAAACCCCTTGGATCAGAAGTTACACACCCTCCTTGGCCACCATCATTACATATCACCAATCACCACTATCATTTACATATCACACTCTTTTACACAACCCAGGACATTTCACAACCAACACAACAACATACAACATACAACATATCACATA
>SMGU01000352.1:0-12667 GCA_004348175.1 Puccinia novopanici
TTGAGCACCCATTTTGAATTCCATAAGTGTAATATCTAAGGTCAAAAGATGCACAAAAAATAGACATGATAAAGTTTTGATATTCATCAACAAGTATGCTTCCCAAAAAGGGTTTGATCAGGACTCAATGTAGAGGATGGGGTCCAACATTCCAGGGTCCCTTACTGCAGTGGCGGGGGGGGGCTGAAAATGGAACCTTTGGAAGCACACATATAAATAAGTCAGCAGTGGACCACACTGTTTTTTGACCAGGTGCACTGGAGCAGAGATAATGGAATGTGGAGGGATAATTCATTAAAAATGAAGACAAGAAAAATGAGATATAGATCATAGAGAGAAAGAAGAAAATCTTACCTGGAGCAGATGATGGAATGTGGAATTACAAGGAAAAAAATCCTACCACACACACTGCTCCAGGTATGGTACAAGATCTGTGACATGAGAGTGAAATGGTGATGAAAGAATGTAGCACACACAAAAGAGAAACATGGCAAAGAATAAACATAATAACCCAAATTTTTTTGTTCCAAAGATCATACAAATAGTGGCTGCTAGAATTCTCATACTGCATTGTTGGCAGAGTTTTGCAGCTCAAATGCATGGGAGTGACATCCAACAGTTTTTTTTTTTTTTTTTTTTTTCAAGTTTCATTCTGTTATACGCTTTTCAAAAACTTGTTGAGCAATTTGTAGCAGGTCTAAAATATCAGATTCTCTGGTGCCTCTGATGTCTACAAATTGCACAAAACCACCTCTGTGGCTGACATGAATAAACATGGAATTTTCAAGTTAGAAAAGATTTCTTATGATAGAAGTATGTGTTTTCCATTTTGACCCTATGAAATTATCACACAGCTTTCTCTTTGTAAACTATTCCAACATTAATGAAGTTTCTTTGAAACCATGTAGCTCTTATAGGTCAAAATAATAATTATTGAATCTCTTGTATGGTTTTTCTGTTTTCAGAAACAATTAATTACAGACATTTGAGATCTGACAAGCTTCTGGAGAACATGGTAAGTTTATAGTACAATGTGAGCATAAGTCAAAGAGGAAGTCCAAGAAAGTTGTATGTCAAATGATTGGGCTTTTATGCTAGGAAAAAAGGAATTTTTTTCTGGGGTTAAAAGCCAAACAAAAGGGTTAGGTGACTGGGCCAGTGTCATGTGGCATACCCAACATACTAAAAAGGGATTTGGTTGATCAAAGCACCAGGGATAATTTCAAAGATTGAGTAGGTTTTTAGTTAACAGTGTCTCAAAGATCATTTGGCTCTGTTCAAAGTAAAATGGCTTAATAGATAAATGGCTATTGACTCTCAAATTAAGGTGTGATTCAATATTGATTAACTAAAGAATAGGAAAAAAGATGAAGAAAGTGAAAGAGTTTAACTAAGCAAATGTGAGAGAATGCAAAAAGGATGATGAGAAAAATGATGCAAATGAAAAAGACAGATGTTTGAATTGTGAAAGAATAATAGTTTTAGATGATTGAAGTGTGCTTTGAAAACTTTTCAGAGCATGGTTTCATCCTCTTGAAGCCCATGTGATTTTTAGGATGATTGCTGGTGGTGACATTGATTTTTGAAGATTGTGAAATATGGTGTGTCAGAGAGTGGGGTTGAATTATTGGCAAGTGAAAAGAAGTGGTGAAAAGCTTGCTAAAAATCAGGTTTGAAATGTGACTGATGAAAACCTGAAGAAATACAAGATTGGAAAGAATTGGGTATTGGTCAATCTCAAAAGTCTATCTTTGTGAATTTCAATCTTTTAATCCACGTGTGCTATTGGTTCAAATAATTCTGATCTTTCAATGGGTTGAATTTTGCATTTGAAAGATAGTTTTTTTGTGAATGCATGCTTTGGGTGAGGAGCAGCTGAGACTCAAAGCTGAGCCTAAGCTTGACATGTGACAGCCAGCTCCACTGGTTGTTCAATCTGAGACAGATATCTGGTGCTAGTTTCACCTTGTTTGTGTACTGGAAACAAAGCTTGTTTTATGGAATAATACCATTTTATTCCAGTATTTGCCAATTTTTAAATAGATACATGTAATTGGAATCAAGAATTCTATCAAAGATGGAGTGGTTATTTGTGGGTATATATTGGTTTTTTAAAGCATAAAAATAGTGAAATTTCATCAATATTAGGAAAAAAACTGATGCTGGCAATCATATTTTTCTTCAAGAAAATGTGTTGCCCAGAAGAATTAGGATATCAAGTAGTGCACAGGTAATATTGCATTTTCCCAAAGATTTGTATTGAAACTCTGACCTAATCAGGATCCACATCCAGTGTGCCTAAATCTTTTTTGAGGTCATCCCATTCAATATGTGTTTTCTTTAATCTTGGTTGATCTGAACAGACAGATATGAGGCAAATTTGTTAGTGTGATATGACAGTTCAAACATGTCACATCTTGTGATAATTCATTTGAGGGTGTTGACCAGCCCTACACAAATGTCATCATATCCAGCCAAACTTGCTTGCATTTCAATGGCTATTATTCCAGTTTTAGTAATCTCTAAATTACATTTGCTTTGCATAAAATATTATGTGTGCCATAAGATGCTACCAAACAAAACCTAATTCCAAGATCTTGGATTCAAATTAAATCATTTGATCTCAGCTCATATCAAATTGGTTGAGAGAATCCCACATTCACTATTTCTCTTACTGCTTCATTAATATTACTGACAGAAATTCATAATAAATCTTAGTCCATTTCTTTAATAATGATCCTCTACTACTGATGCAATTCAGAAGATTTATAAATCAGCTGGTCTGTCTTCTACTCATATTTCTCCAGGTGAAATAAAACAACAATCATTCACCTTTATATATAATCTGGCCAAAATGAAATAAATTTATGGGAAAGGTAATTTATGAGATTAATTCACATATCTCAGCATCTGATTGAATGTTTATGGGCAACAGATATCTCCCACAAATGAATAATCCCTATGCACAGTAGATAAGTCTGTCTCTGAAAATCCATCATTCTTTTTCTCTCATCACATAAGCATATTTTTTTCTAATTTAGCCAAGCTATCCATTTTTTCAATTCCAGTGATAGTGTTGGAATTCTGGTTTTTGCTCTCTGATCTCGTTTCTCCATCAACTGTCACTCATTATACTTGTCAGACCTCTTTTCTTCTCTAAGCCCCTATGCACAGATTCAATAGCCTCCATTTTCACTACGTTTGACTGTCTTGCAAGTCCTAAGCCCCACTGCTTTCCAATAAATCGGCTCTTGCAATTTTCTGACACAACTAGCCCTATCAATTGATTCCTTTCTGCAGAGCTCAACATGGCCAAAAACGTAAAGTATGTGCCAAGTGGCTCAGGTGCCAACTTAACACACACCTTTGCATCAATAATGGAGGTTCCAAAAGGACTTGTTCAACAACTCAATAGGATTGAAGCTCTTTTACCGGAAAATAACCCACCCAGACCTTTGTGGATCACCTTAATGTAAACTAGACAACCTAGCCAAAAAATTAGAGCAGATGGAGATAAATCTTGATTCTGCATCCATGCACAGCTTAGTTGTGACAACCAACATTCCCAGTGCGCCTCCTCAACAAGAGCAGCAAATTCATGCTGCAAAAGCTAGATTGGCCTTGAAGCAAGCAAGTAGGGACATGCCAAGAACACCCGGCAACACACCAAACCCCCTCCATCCAATTCCTCCAAATAGTTACATTAACCAATTCAAGCAAGGTCACACCATCATTAGAACACAACAGGGTAACCAAAGCCATTCCAAGGCTGGTTGCCTATGCAAATTGTACAGAAGTTTAATCAAGCCCTCAGCTCCATAAATGCTAGAATAAATAACACACCTGTTCAGATTCTGGCTGTTATAAACTTTCCATCAGGTGATATCAAATTCATCACAGCTAACCAAACAATCACAAGATGGCTAATCAACTACAAGCATCTATGGACACACTTTTCCAACCCATGTTTTAGTACAACTGCTGCTACATTCATGGTTTTGATTCACTCAGTCTCTGTTGAGTTTGATGCAATCAACCCCAATCACCTAGACCTTCTAATTTGTACTCAGAACAACATTCCTTGTGATTTGATTGAAACAGCATGATGGCTGGGACAACCTTCAATGAGTGGCAAGAAACATGGCACGCTACTGATTTGAGTCAAAGATAAGCAACTTGCACACAATATCAAATGGGGAAGCTTAATCATCAATGGCATTCCACTCCAAGCGGCTAAATACACAGCTGGTCCACCTTAATGTTTCAATTGCCTCTCACTAGGCCATCTGGCTCACTACTGCAAGAACATCCCAATATGTGCCAAATGTGGCGGTCAACACAATTCCAAAGATTTTTTGATTGAAAATCCAAGCGGGGCTTGTTTCCGCTGCGTAAAAATTGACCAGACCAACTAGAAGAGTTTCACTACCTTGACTGACAATGAATATGTTCACTCTCCATTTAGTCTACAAGGTCCTCTGAGGAAAGCAGATGCGAATAAATTACTCATTTCATCTTAACATTTTGAAGAGTCTTTCCTATCTGTTTGGTCCGACTTGTTTTTTTTTTTTTTTTCTGCTTTTTCTTTTTCTTTCTCTTCTCAATTACTCTACAGGATCTTTTACTTTACATTTGCCACCACAATGTTTTGTGTTCTAATTTATATTAGTCAGACTCGAGGTTTTATATGACATTATACTACTGTTTCGATAGTTACAGATTTATGAGGTGTATTTTAAGCCTCCTATATTAGATTATAGTGTGAAATGTGAAATCAATAACACTTCAAAAAAAAAAAAAAAAAAAAAGACCCCGGGCTCTCCGCGGGGGCTTGAGTCTAGTTGACCCAGCAGGGGTTTCGGTTGAATTGGATATTCCTGCTCAATTCGCCAATAATTTTCCCAAAAGTTTAAGCTGAACAGCAACAACAACTTCGTCGGCACAATGGAAGTCGCAAAGACCTTGGCATCGAATGCTCTCAAGACCAACACGCCTAGCTTTACTTCTCTCGGGGTACAGCCGGACCTGGTGGCTGCACTGACCGCAATGTCTATCACTTCTCCCAGCGAGATTCAACAGAAGGCGATACCTGACATCCTTGCTGGTAGGCTTTCTTATCTATCTGTATTCGTTTTTTTGTCTACCTCTTGAGAATTTTTCGTTCATTCTTCATCGATTAAGGAAAATAGGTCGTGATTGTATTGGCTCCTCTCATACTGGCTCGGGAAAGACGGTGGCGTTTGCGATCCCCATCCTTCAAGCCTTGGCCAAGGACCCAATCAGCTGCTTCTGCTTGATACTTACCCCCACCAGAGAACTCGCGTTTCAAATTGGCTCACAATTCAAAGTACTCGGATCCTTAGCAGTCCCCGGGTTCACTTATTCGGTGATCGTTGGCGGGATGGATATGATGTCTCAAGCTTTAGAGCTCAATAAACGGCCACACATCATTATTGCTACCCCGGGTCGATTGGTGGATCACCTAAGAAGTGCGGAAGGTGAAGTCGGGAGATGGAATCTACGCCGATGTAAATTTCTAGTGGGTCTTCCATTTCTCGACTTACCAAGGGAATGTCATTTATCTCTTGAATTTCTGATCAAGTGTGTCTAGGTACTCGACGAGGCCGATCGTATGCTCACACCCACATTTGCAGAGCCTCTATCATACCTCATCAACGAACAACTTCCTCCTGCTTCGGATCGACAAACTTTACTCTTTACGGCCACCATTACTGAACCTGTCCTGGCTTTATCTGAGAAAACGCCCCCGCCTGGCAAAAAAAAGGCTGTCGTACATCTCTGTGGTCCAAGCAGGTGTGTGTACAATCTACCACCAACTTTTTTCTTTACCTTGCTTCTCACGCTCACCATATCTGATCCTATTTTATCCCAACCATCTCCCAGGATTAACCTTCCTCCTACACTCAAACAATTTTACTCGTTCATTCCGTCCCAAGTCAAAGACGTCTATCTGTATTATCTCCTACTGAATGTTTGCGAGTTGACTGGACTTGCACCACCTCCTCAGCGGCCAAAGGCATCGAAATCAAAGAGGGTAAAATATTCCAACAAGGCCAAACGATTGATTAATGAGGACGATGAACCGGACCCCGTTTCACAGCTACCTCAGACCATCATCTTTGTCTCCAAGCCACGAGTTGCAGAGCAGTTACACCTTGTCCTCGACTCGTCACATTTACCCTATCCCATCAAATCGAGATCGCTTCACTCCAACCTCAGCCAGATGGAGCGGTTAGATGCGATTCGGGAATTTGAAGAGCGTCAGGTGCCCGTATTGATTTCGACGGATCTGGGGTCGAGAGGGTTGGACCTGAAACAAGTGAAACTGGTGATCAACTGGAACTTACCACTCGACCCGAATGAGTATGTCCACCGGGTCGGTCGTACGGCTCGTCGAAATCAGGGCGGTGAAGGGGACGGTGTCAGTATTACCCTGGTCGCTGAACACGACATCGAATGTGTGTTGAAAGTGGAAGAACACATCGCTAGCAAACTAGAGTTAATCGAGTTGAAGGAGGAGAAAGTGTTGGAATATCTAAATCCAATCTCGAAGGCCAAGCGAGAAGCTGAACTTGTACGTCATTATCTTCATGACCAATTCATTGCTTGTCCTTAATGGAGGAAGCCACTGATGAACTTTTCATACCCTCGTGATTTTCAAGGATTTAAATGAGATGAAGTTTGGTCAACGGCAACTGATCCAGAAGAGAAAACAACAAAAGTTAGACAAAATTCGGAAACTTGAATCTACTATCCCATAACCATCATGGATGTACTAAAATTGGGTCACATGCTCCCTCATCAGTTGTTTTCCAAAAGTTTCTTTGATTTGTTCCAATAAAACCCAAAATAGTGCATTTTTAAGGGGCCTTAAGGGGCTGGAGATGGTCATTTTAGAGTATAAACCTTCGTCTCCTTGAGCCCGCTCGGTAAGCGGGATTTGCCCAACTTGTCTGCATGTGTAAACATTTTTGCTCCTGTTTGGGCTCAATAGCAAAATATCCGTTAGGTAAATCTCCATGGCTCGGTAGATTTGTCATCATCTGCTGAGGCTCTATAAACTTTGTGGTACCAAGCCTGTTGCCAAATTTCCATGCCACTCAACAACTCCAGCATGGCCAACCAATCTGGCTCCCAAGCAGCTCCCTCCCCACACCCAGCAACCATGCACCCCAGCCAATAATCCCAACCAACAAGAGAAGAAAAGAGGCCCCAACTGGCTCCCCTGAGGCTGCAAAGATCTCCTGGATCAATGTCAGCAATCAGCCTGAGTTTGCTGCAGACCAAACTGGTAAGATACTGGAAAATCCAGAAGGAGTTTAATCCCTGTTGTAAGGCTCATCACTGTGACCAAGCTCAGATCAGGACTCTATAAGTTTCCCTTTTTTCTTTTTACCTAGTAGCTCATCCTCAGAGAACTGGCTTGAGACTGAACAAATGGTGTGTCAAAACCAGTGCAAAGCGACAGCTTTTGATTCCCTTATGAGTTGTCAAAAGCTAAAATATGCACCAAAAACAGAAGTTGACAACTGAATGGATGGATCAATGCTGGGCCAGCTACACTCATGTTAGTGTTAGCGCAACATATCCCAGGGTGTTTTAGCTAACGGCTAACATGTTTTCCATTGGTTGCTAGCAAAACAAGATAATGCTACCCAGGCAAGCCTGAAGAGTGGGCTTTCAATGCTGTGTTGGAGTAATTGTGAGAGGAAAACACAGCTCAAGTTGTTGGGTTAGAGCATAGCGGCTTCAGAAAGCCACTAATGCTGCAGCACCACTGGACCCAAACAAGAGTGGCTATGCAAACACTATCTGGGAAAATGGTGCAGTGTTCCACTGCAGTTTCACTGCTAAAAACTCCTAATTAGCATCATCTGATCCACCTGCCTGATTTAACTGCTACTGGCATTTTTACTCCAAGTGTTCAATCAGCTGGGCCAATATCTTTCCCAATCAGACAACGGGCTATGAAAAAGCAAGGTATTGATGCTTACAGAGGACAACAAGCTACTCTCATAGTGTTAAAACTTTAAGTGACTTGCTCAGAGAATATTTTTGAATGGGCAGTGAGATTGGATTTGTCTTACTTGATCAGATCTTATTGGCATAAAAAGATGGTGAAGAGCTGCTAATGTTGATTTTATGATAACTAGGCTAAATATATAGTCTCAGTAAAAGATGTTCAAAATTTGATTGGAAAGAAAAATGAATAATCAATATAAAAGAGCTAAAAATGGTTGGCCATGAAACATATGATTTTAAGACTCCAAAACTGGAACACCCACACTGGCTCAGGTTGTTGAGCTGAGAGAGGATTGGCTCAAATAAAAAAAAAGAGCTGACAGCAAGAAGATAAGACTAGAATAATAGATTCATCACACAACAAACAACTAGTGACTAAGGCCAATTAGCCATACTTAATTTGAGGTGTAATGTACATGACTTACTACTTTTGGTTAGATGGCTTGAAGAAAAGAAAAAGAATTAGTATGAATGGATGACAGGGCTGAAAATTCAACACATACATGTGAGTTCAGCCTCATATCTAAGGATTGCCTCAAGGCTATCATCAACAGTCATGACATAATTGAAGCAAAGAATGAGATTGATCAAGACTAGAGAATCAAGATCAAAGAAAAAAAGGAAAAATTGGTGGTGAAGATAAAGGTCTTGGAGGAGAAAAAACATATTGTCATAGAAAAAAAAAAAACTAAATTTGGATCCAGATGACCAATCTTAAAAATTGATGCTCCATAAATAATACAAAATCAATGACCTGGCCACCTCTGAAGCCATCTTTTTCAGTAAAAAAAATGATCATGAACAAGTGGAATGGTTTCACCTCATTCATGTTCCTGAAAATCCTGGTATATGTGATTGAGTAGGTTTTTGCTTGTACAGAATCATCTCTCAGACATTGTTTTTTTTTTTTTTTTTTGTAAATTAGTTATTCTTAAAATTAATCCTTCATGAGGTGCTTGTTTCCATCCAGACCATTTCAGAGGATGGTTTCTTTTTTACCATTCAGAAGGCAAGGGGTGGTTGGCCTAGAGACAGAGTTGAGCATGCAACAGAAGAGAATCTCTTTCCTTGTGTTGAAGAGGTTACACTGCAAGAAAAACTCACTCAACTGAATTTAGTTGAGTGAGTTTTTCTTGCAGTGTTATCCATGTGATTGATGCCAAGGAGGATGGGAGGTGAGCTTCAAAAGTTGTTGGTTGGAAGCAATGGTAGGTTGGGCACCCTTGGTTAGCAAGGAGGCAAACAGTCCAAATGGTAGGCAGAGATGGTAAATTAGCTATACATACGCGTAGGGCTTGCTGGTGGGGGATTTTACCTCAATAATTGAACTTGTATATTAGGGGTGGATTCTCTCATTCACAATTAAAAATAGCACATTTCACATAGGAACCAAATTAGCAAATTTTGAGTTGAGTTTAGCCACAAATTAGAAAGTTTTAGCAAAAACCTACACCTCCCATCTGATTCATAACATGCCTAGATCCCCCCAACCTACACATCTTACTCACTCATCCCCCCTTGTTGAATTTTCAACTCTCAACTCTCTTTTCTTCTTTTTCTTATATTTTCTTAAGGCATCTTACCTGTTGAAATTATAGTCTGTGAGTAGCAAATCATAAAGGAATAATGACCAGAGGCCAGAGAAGATGGAAAGGATGAGCTGGGAAATCAAGAGCAGAGTATGCTCAGGGACTTGGAACAACTGATGAGAGGGAATCCAACAGAGCATGTCTCACAGTCATGGGCTCAGAACCAAGTGGGGATTGTATTTCGGATGGGGAACAGAAGAAATACAACTTGTAAAGGGGGCCTGAGTTGAGGGCCTAATATGAAAAAGCATAAAAAAAGAAGAATTGGAAATGAAAAGAAAAAGGACCATTTTGAGCATGGTCAGAATTCTAACAAATCATGTACTTACACATCAAACTAATTATACCTCATTGGCCCTAGTCACTAGTTGTGTAATCAATTTTTTGCTCTAATCATATCTTCTTGTCAATCAGCTCTTTTATTGTCTCCAAGCTAATCCTGTCTCAGCTTAACGACCTGATCCAGTGTGGATGTTTCTGTTTTGGAGTCTTAAAGTCATGTGTTTTATTCTTAATCATCCGGCCAACCACTTTTAGTTAATTTATATTGATTATTCATTTCTTTCTCAAGCCACAACTTGACCAGCTTGTATTTAGACTATTTAATTAGACTCGTTAAAAGCAAATCAACTCATTGGTTCTTCCTCCTTCATTTGCCGCTCCATCCTTTGAGCCGTATCCTGTGAGCTTTCCACCCTTGCAGCCCCCAGTCACTTCTCAATTCTATCTCCTTTGCTCACCTCTTCTTTGACTCTCATCTCAGAAATTCAACACCCCTAAGTGAGAAGCCAAGTGAACAACCTGCATGGTGTCCCTTGTTGGTACATGGAGATGTCATGTACATGTTCCATGACTGCGCACCATGTCACAGTATTTTGTACATAGTATTTATATTGATTTGACCACTTGGAAATAGAATCATCATTCTCTCAAAGCTCACTCTCCAACAGGTTATGAGCCTCTCGCAAGAGTAAGCTCAAAAAAAATCTTTTACACTCTCAAAACGTACCTGGCAACGAGTTCTTTCCATTCATCGTTACCTGTAGTCCATCCGACGGACGAGCCAGTAGCCCGCCAGGGAGCTCCTTTTCTTTAAAAACATTAATCATCAACCCGATCATATCCTCCCTTCCCCGCTTGAACTCAAAGGCGACTGTAAATCCTCCTGAGAGCCTATTTATATCAAACTTTGTGTTTGCATTCATCCAAACCACCTCTAAGTTCACGGCGATCACTTTGCTCGTGTATAGTTTGGGCTGATCCCCCATAGCTGTTTCGTAATTGGTGGAGGATTGTTTGCCTCAGAGCTTGTTTTATTAGGCTGAGAGGTGGTGTTTTGCCCGAGAGGGACAGTCATCTGGACCAACCCCGTTTTCCCCATTTATTCTTTTCTTTTTCCTTTTTTCCCCAATCCCCAACCCAACCATCATGGCCAACTCCAAGTCCATCAAAGATGAAGCCGCACCTCCCACCGGTGACCCAACTGCTACAATCCACTGCCTGACTCCGAACGCACAAGCAGATCGTGCACACTTGTTCGGACGCAACCACCTCCGTAATCCATTTCAAGCTCCGTCCCCCCGCACGGTTTCTGAAGCAGCCAAACGACGACTGGTACAACTTGGAAAAGGCAAAGGACTAGAGAAGAGTGGCGGTGACGACGAAGTCCCACGTGAGACCAACTACCAACCCTTCATCACCAACGGTCGTGCAACGGGCTCATCTTCAGCAAACTGGTGCCGAGCCAATCCCCCTCCCCACGTGGCTTCCTCATCCGACATGGCCATGCTGATCGCGGAAATGAAAGCTCAGAGGGAGGCGACCAACTCTGGAGGCAACGTGAGGAATCCCGCGCGCAACGCAAGGCCGATCTGGATGAACAGGCCCGTGTAACGGCTATCGTGGCTGCCGTATCCAAACGCTTTGGCGAATCGGACATCCTCAAGACCAATGGCTCCAACCTCCGCCAATGGGAGCACCTCCTCAGACTCCACGCCTTGGAACGCTTTGGAAACCCGGATTTCTTCACTCCTGAGGTCGGACAAGAGGTGGATCCTGCCGAGGAGAAGATTTCCCCGGGCATTATCAATGCCTCCGTACACACTGACTTGACGTACGACCTCCTGGACCTACCGTCGTCGGCAGAAGTCTTCAGTTACAAGGGTGGCTGAACTTCATCCGTATCGACCCTGCCAAACACGACACCACTGCAAGCCTACACGAAGCCTTCAACAGTGCAGCGAAGACCTTTTGTGAACAAGGGATGATGCTGGACTGGGACGAGATGATCGGTCTCGTCATTCAAGCAAACCTCCGCGATGGCCTCCGTCAAGCTCTGAACAAGAAAATTGACCTGTTCATGGAGGCTCACGACAACAAGATCCTGTCGTCACAGGATGTCCTGAGATTCCTTGATGCTGCTAGGACGGAACAGAAGCTCAATGACTTGTCTCAGATTACCAAATCTAGTTCTCTGCAAGCCACTCTAGCTAGCCGCAATCTTTCTAGCGTTTTAGGATCTCTAGCGAATCAGGATGTTGAAGTTCTTGCTCTAGCAAAATTGATGAAGTGTTACATTTTAAAAAAGCCCGGTCACATCGCCCCAAACTGTCCCCACAAAAAACGGGGCATTAATAGTTTTGTGAATAAATGTTTGAATTACGCAGACTAAAGGCCGACACACTGAATGAAAAAGGTTATAGATTTGAGACAAAAGAAATAAGAAAAGAGAAAAGAAAGACCAAAAGTTATCATGGAATGACTTGGCAAAGTAGTGAAGCTGAGACGGTGGAAGGAAGAAGACTGAGAGACAAGAGGACTGAGATTGAAGAAGAGTTAGTTGAGAGTTAGAAGGAAACAAGATACGTGAAGATCTCACCAGACAGAAAGAAGAATAAGAGATAGTGTCAATGGTGGGCCAGCTACGCTACCCATAGCGTTAGCGTAGCGTAGTGTTAGCTTATTAAGCTACACTACCTTAAAGCTACTGTTAGCGCTAATTTTTGACAACTAACGCTACAGGATTTTGAAAAAAA
>SMGU01000354.1:0-24265 GCA_004348175.1 Puccinia novopanici
ATTATGTAATTAGTTTGTGAAACCTGAGTGAAACGGACCCGCCATGACTTCTTCTTGCCTTTTTTTTTTTTTAGAATCGCAGCCAGAATCAGAGGACAATTAAGATTAAGGCATGACAAGTGTCTGCAGACGATTTGTTGCACCCCTTGGAGGTCAGCGGCCAGTTCTGTTCCGGATCATGTTTATCACTTCAGATCGATTTGTGGAGCGGAATCAGCTGACAGGACAGTTGAATTGACGCAGGGATGGAGCTCTTGACGAATACTTTACCCGCTGGCCCTTTGCTGGTTAAGGCAGTCCTCCCTTAGAGAGTGCCCTTTCAGCACGCAAGAACGGAAGTGGTACGCGCCGTTATGGCTGCTTCCGTCTCTCAAGCAAATAACGTGATCCACTGTTGACATTCTGGCAACGCTAAGACAAACAGGTCATGGGGAATACGAGACGCGTGATCCCGTCAATCATCCGTAGGACAGATATTGAAGTGTGTTCAAGATGCATGTCTCCCCCTTAAGGGTTGGCTCGAATTTAAGTAGCATGATGCCAATCTCACATGCTTGCTGCTGGCGTGCAGGCGAGTTGAGCCTGCGGGGAGGCTACCCAGGGAGACACCATGAGGCACTATTTCCTCAGGCAAATCCTTCGACGTACAATCGTCGTAAAAGAGAGTACTTGACATTTCAGATGGACCATACACATTACCTAGGCCAGCTCGGGTATAGCAGCTAGCATCCAATGGGATCCTGCTCGGTACTCTTTTGCACACACGCACTGACTGCACTGGCTCTTACAGACGTGGTGTGACGACAAAAAAAAACGCATCAAGGGATGATGTATGTAGTCCTGGACTCGGAGATCTGCAAATGACCTGCCAATCAGACACGCAACAGCTTTTCCTGGATTATCTTCTTTGACCGGAAAATGTGCGTGGTGTTTTATGAAGGTATAGCCTTTGTTTATTTCAAGTAACCTCAGCCTATTTCCTGCACTTCTTGTTGATAGTTCTCAAAACCTCTTTATCAACTTATGTACTCGATTCATTATAAATGTGCAAACTTCGTGCTACGCTGAAGAATGACGGACGCCGGCAAGAATCCCAAGCCCCGCGCAAGACCACACATCCTGGTCAGGCCCATCGCCACTAGTGTGGAGGCTTTAACATCCAAGGCATCTTTTCTCAAGCGGTCCTACCATGGTGCTGACCTGAGATCCCTACATCTTTCAACTGAGAAGACTTCCTTCAAGAATGCCCATTCCGACTCGCCACACTTACCAACACATTCATTTGGAATTACCTTTCGACCTTACCGGAAAACTCTCAAGCTTTATTTCTGCATCTTCCTAGTTTTAGCCGCCTTGATTGTGATGATCTGCCTGACCGCCATAGGATTTGGAGAGAGAAAGTATCGCCTGGATGGTGCGCACACCACCGGCTCCGCTGGCAGCTCACCTGAAGAGTCACTTCCACCCCGCGAGCGGTTCACGTCTTCCGAATATCGGGCCAATTGGACCAGCCCCCATCCGGACGTGCCTAAAGTAGCTTATGATTTCATTCTGCCGCTCGATTCTAACAACGGACGAGGTCTTGGATGGACAGTCATGTTTATCCATGGACTTGGCTCTCCCAACGCTTCAGACGGCTACCAATGGCGCGACGCTCTACTCTCGACCTACCGCGACCCTCTTTCGAATAAATCATTTGGAGGTTTGACGGGGTTGAAATTCATTCTCCCAAAAGCACCCGTCAAGCCCGTCACTGTTTATTCCGCGCTGAAGAACCAAGGAGCACGACCCAGGCCCAGGTGGTTCCATCAAAGACTGGACCTCCACTATCTGGAAGATGAAGAGGGACTCCGCCAGAGCATCATCGGGCTGTTGACTATCTTGAATGATGAAGTGCTTTCTGGTAGAGTTCAGTTAAACCAAACTATCATCGCGGGCTTCAGTCAGGGTGAGGGGACTCTCATAACCATCTTCTTTCTTTTTTTGACTCCCCCAATTGGCTGATTTTTTTTTTCTTGACATGAAAGGTGCAGTAATGTCCGTTTTGTTGACTGATTGTGTTAAGCTAGGGCTGCTTGCATTATGATGATGAATGAGCCTTGCAGCAACCCCTCCTGCCATTTTATCATATTCCTGATCAGGCTGCTCAGGCTAAAACGTACATCTGAATTTGCCGGCCGGAAATAATTAAGTCAGGATATCTCCCGCTACCGCTGCGTTTAGCTGATTTGAGATCACATTCACCAGCTGAATACAAGACCAAGTCGTTCTACTGGCTCCATGGGACAGATGATGTGGTGATAAGATACAACCAAGCGCGGGCGGGATTGAAACTATTTAGTGCTCTCTTTTCAGATAGCTTTCGACGAGGAAAATTCAAGACCTTTCCAGGATTGAGACATGGGTTCAACCCGGACGAGGAAAAAGTCGCCTCGAACTACATAGATGGCATAGTCTCCCGTAACACTGGAGGCCTCTTTGATTCCTCATTCGACACCATGGTTCAACCCGAGAACGAAGGCGATGTCATTCAGTTTTCCACCCCTTGACCCACGGTACTGCTTCTGTGAGGGTTTCAAGACTGAGACCATTCTTGGTAATTCGCAGCAGCATACGTACACGCGGCGAGCGAGACTAAGAGGACTATAGCTACCGACGGACCTTCTGGTTTACCCAGCTACCCTATCAGGTATCGGGGGCGGTATCATCATTCTCCACCCAACACAGTATCCCGGAAAATGTACACAGCTGAAGTCGAGTCATCAACAAAGATTTAAATTGTCGATAGCAATAATGCTGGGCCGAAAAACGTGCTGGACACCAGGCGCACTTCCATCCGAGGCTACGCAGGCTTACTCTCCAGTGGGAGTAAGGGAAGAGAAGACTTTGGATTGAATCGTCATGAAAGCATTGAAAGTGGCTGCCTCTCTCTTCAGTTACAATTCCCTCTAAACATTATCACATAACATTGAAAAGGACTAAACAGGTGAAAGAATGAGAAAACAATGAAGCAAGTTTCAAAAAAAAAAAAAAATGTATGTTTATTTCTCTTTGTTTATAACACTCATGTATTGAATCATTTTGGAATGCCGGGAATTGTTCGTATCTTCAGCTTCCATAATTTCACACCTCCGTGTGCATCATGCAGCGCTGCCAAAGTGATAAAGAGCCTGAATCAGACTAGGTAGTGCATTGCTTCACTGTTGGAAACAAGTCAGGAAAAGACCAAGAGAATCTAAGGCTCATCCTTATCACCTCAAAACATACAAAATTGTTAAGTGAGAGGCTCGGAGATATATCTAGTAGAATAAAATTGGGACTCGCTTACCTAGACTGAGATATTGATTAGTTTTGCAATTCACAAAAATAAATCAGGGCTTAAGAGGAGAAAATTTTGCTTATAAAACATTTTTGTTTAAAATGAGTGGATAAGTCTGTACACTTTCTCCAAATTATTTTGAATTTTGATTAAGTCCTTTTTATTTAATAAGTATTATCCAATTTTTGGGGTTGAACTCAAGCACAGTTTTTTTGAAGAGAAACTGGCCAAAATTCCAGCAATTCCCTTGCACTCTATTTGGAGTCCCACTCATGTTCATCCAGATTCTTGAATGTAGCTTTTTAGTGCTGTTAATCAAAATTAAATATAAATCTGGATGAAAAATTCCTAGTTTTTCATTCCTCACATTTCTTTGCCATGGTTAAATTGATGTTGTGTGCCATGGTCTTATAACTGCACCTCTAGGTAATTATCTGGAGATGTTTCTTTTTCAATGATGATAAAGGTTATTGGAATCATACTTGGCCATTTTATCAATGAGAATGGGTGAGGCTTCCTCTCCATCTCTTTTTTTCTCAATCTTAAATTGGAATACTTCGCATAGTAGTTTCCATGGCTGATTTTTGCTGAGTTTGGGAACATTGTATGTGTGAGTGTGATTTTTCCCTGCAGCATTTTTATCAAAAATGTAATATCCTTCTCAACAGGAGGGTAATTGGCACCCCTTACTTGCAAGTCATGCTAGTAGCTCATTTATTTTAATCACATCATGCAGCTCCCCAAGAAGTGGAATTGAACTGACCTGGAATATTGTTGAAATAACCTCAAAGTTTTTCAGTGGTAAAGCCAGCTGTTATACAAAGTCTGCTCAAGAATAGCCAAGTATGATCCACTTGGTATTAGTAAGACTCTGCTTCAGTAGGAAACACAGTTTGTATGAATGACCAGCCCCAAGTAGAGTCTCCGCAGCGCATGGAGAGAGTGGCGGGTGGGTGCGCTGTGGACGCTCTCGATTCGGAGTGGGGTGCACTCCGCTGAGGTCAGCCGGCGGGCGGAGTGTTCGGGTCGGAGTACTTCAGCCGGAGTGTTGTGCTCCGCGGGATGGAGACTTGCTGACTCTGGTCATGAAGAACTTCGTCAGCTCGTCTTCTATCTCCTCAATCGCCCTTCGACTTACTCTCCGGCTATGGTCCTCTAGTCGCCCTTCCACCCTCAATAATCGACCCTCTAATCTTCGTTCCTTATCGGCTGAGTCAGTCCCGCTGTTGCTAGAGAATATTTTGAAGAATGTCGTCGGTTTCAGTTGAGCGCTTCTACTCCCCTTTCCAAGCTTCCCTGTGCTCAAAATCTGATCGAATGACACATTTTCTGTCGTATCCTTCCAGGATATTTTTCCCGAACTTGAGAGCCGTCAAAGACGTTGCATCCGAAAACGCATCCTATCCGTTACCGCTTTAATCTTAATCGGCTATTGGTGCTTTACCTATCTTCTGGAGGTCTTGATCGCATCAGTCACAGGAGACTCGCCGATCGCATGGAATTATCACCAAGAAGCCTCATCCTTGTCGCATCCTCCATCCGCGCATTTGGTCAAAACTATCGACCTACGTCGCTCGAACTATCAATCCGGAGCCACTTTGCTTGCTGTAACGGCAATAATCACTATAAAATTGCAAATGCAGCGTGAGGAAAGGATAGCCTGTCTTGAAGTCATGCTACGGTTCTTAGTCAAATATCCTTTTGTTCAAGAAATTATTATTTGGAACGATGACGCGATGGGAAGTGGCTTCAATCTGAATGGTGAGGTTAGCTTACACCAGAATTTGTATTTCATAATGTCACATTGAGACTGATTCTTTGAGACTCTTTTCCTCAGGACTTGTTGTCAAAACTCAATCACACCAATCACGAATTTCCCTTGCCAATACTACGGGTCATCAACTCCCCAGGAGGTATGGGTGAAATGAGCGGACATATGGCCTGTTCCTTAGCGAAATTCGATACGTGCTACCATACCGTAATGTTTTGCTCTCTCTCTCTTTTTTTTTCCTCCACGCCCGCTCATACTGACTTTCGCTGGTGATTTCTATCGTTCTTCAATGGTTTCTGACGTTAGGACGAGAAGGTATTGAATCTTAACTTGGATACATTATATACCAAAGTATGTTCCCTTTTCTGCATGCTTAGAATCTGGAGATTCGTGATGTAAGTTCTTATCCATGTGAATAGTATCTGGAATCAGATGGCGAGTCCGGCGCATCGATAGTCGACCACGCATCACCCGAAGAATACGTGGCAGAGTCGGCCTACAATGTTTGGCAACCTGGTTAGTCGGGCATCATGGACCTCAACATGGATTTTCCTCGTATCATTTCTTCTGAGTTTTTTCTTGGATGTAATTTTGTGACAAGAACGGGCTCTAATCTGACTCTCGGCTTGCAGATCACTCTCTTAACGCTGGACTAGTTAGTCGATTATCTCGAGGTTCTTTGGCCGCCAAACGTCTTTCGGCTAGATACTTTCAACAGTTAACCACTGCGATTCAATTTTCTGAACGAGGTCACCTTCGGCTCAGTGCCCCACCCTCAGTATTGGGTGATATCCAATTCTCAATCTGGTTGAACCGCCGCCCGCTAAGCTTAATCACACCCGTGCAACCGGCACTCATGACTGGTTCAGTTGCGAGGAAGATTAGCCATTTGGATCCCGAGTTCATCGTGAGTTTGCACCCCTTATTTGATTGTCAATACCATTTCTTACCCACTCGTAAGCTGCATTATTTTTTAAAGGGGTTTTTTTTTTTACAAAAAAAATCATAAATACATTCGGTTGTATGGCGGTTTCCTTTATTGCTTGAAAGGATCATGCCTATGAAAGATTGAATAAAACGATTCAAAATTCAGACCCCTTCCTGGTGCCCAGCTTATTTCCTCGAGCTTTACCTTCGCATGACATGAAGCCGGAATCCGAAATCGGTGTGGCATCGGCATATGATGATCGATCGATGCTCATAACCAACCTGGCTTTCTCGCGTGAATGGCCACTTGCCGTTGATGGCGAACTTTCCACATGCTGGAAAGCCCCATCAGGTATGCCATATATGGGGTCCTTAGCTTTTACATATATTCACGCTGATATTTTTTTTCTTCGTCCCCCATTGCAACATTTCCCATTCCTCTCAGGTACGAGACATGGGAGCTTCATTGGCCTTAACTTTGTAAAAAATATTCAATTAAACCGTTTAACGCTCTTCGGAGAATTCGAGGCTGAACACTGGGAACTTGAGGTGTACTCAGCCAATGACAAAACATGGGTATGTGACTAGCTGCTCGTTGTTTATATCTCTCTCGAGCGCCCCAAGTTCCTTGACTCAATTTGTTTTCTTTCTTCAGACTTCCACGGCGGCCATTCCTACAATAAGTACCCATCAAGAACCGCGTGTGACAAAATTTGTGTATGATTTACCGCCCTCTTCATCCCTTGTCAAAAAACTTCGATTGATACTCTCCCATGGAAAGGCCAGTCCATCTGGCATGGCCGTGTGTGGATGGATGGTCAATGAAGACTGGGTTGTATGAAACTGGAACCAGTTTCACTCATTTGTTTTTTCCCTTCTTTCTTTCCTTTTCTTTTTTCTTTGTTTTTGTCGTCTTCTTTCAAGTCATATGTCTTTTTGGCACCCCAGCCCAAAGTATCCAGCAAATAAATAGCACCATCAAAAGCTCCCCATTATTAATTTTTTGCCCAAAGGATGTTTACTGTGCTAACAATTGAGGCATATGACCCGCTGATTTGAGGAAAACTTCCACTTATCTCTCCTTGTTAGTCATGGATCAGTCTGAGAAGAATACGCATCACAGACAGACAGGATTGAGTCCTGTCAATTGTCTTCTATCCTTTAGTGAGAGCAGCTGCTTCAAAGATTGTCAACCAATCCCCCCGAGCCTGAATTATTCACCAACAGATTATTCAACCCTGAAATTTTATGAATTAGAAAATAATGTATTGACAAAACGGTTTTTTCAAAGAATTATTCTCATAAAGAAAAGCACACAAAGAAGAAGAAGCCAATCCTTAGAGAGATAGATTTCCGTGACTCTTCAACCAAACATCCCGAATTTCCTTGGAGGTAAATAGCCAAAAATAGGCAGCCTTACGATGTTTATCGCTAGCGTGAAATTGGGCCGGGTCCATCCGGGCAGCGAGGATGGGGATCCAAGTGAATTGGTCATGTAGTTCGAGCGTGCCAGCAGAGATTTTCTGCCAGAAGATATCCATGAAGAGCAGCACTTTCTCTACCTCTTCCTTGTCCGTGATGATCTCCGCCTTGCCCGTCTTTAACTTAGAGATATATCTGAGGATGTAGTAGGTGGATATCTTGGTGATATTTCGCACGTTATTCCTGACTCTTTTAGCTGTGAAGGTCGGCCTCCTTGCGCCCTTTCCACCAGACGCTAGCCACCTGGCGACTATGGCATTAATCCGGCCCATGATATCACGTGAGAAAGTCGCGTATTCCTCCAGGTTCAAGGTCCTGTCTGTGAAGCCCAGGATCTGTTTTACTTCGTTCTGGTTCCTCTCATGCTGCCGCCTGCCTTTTTCTATATCTTTCAACCATATCGCCCGTGCTTTTGTGAGCTGTAGTGGTCCGGGAGCAGCAGGCGCGCCCTCTTGATCACTCTCGCTCTTACTTCCGTCCAATTCATGTTGAGTCTCGACCGCACCTTCTGGATGTTGCGCCACCTCGTTCAGCTGAGATTGGTCCGTCATTCCTGGCTGCGCCGAGCTCTGCTGAATTTTGCTGCGCAACTTCCTTTTCTTCTGTGGTGAAGAATGGATGTTAGCATCTTGCGGCACCTCAGTGAGCTGAGAGTCGTCCGTCATTCCTGACTGCGCCGAGCTGCCCGCAATGTCGCTTGGGGACTTCCTTTTCCGCTGTGATGAAGATTTGACTTGTCCACCTTCCCCGGCTTGGGGCTCCATTGATGGAAGAGGGGAGTCATTTCTGTGAATCGAAGAAGACCAAGCCAGGTCTCCGTTCTCACCGCTAAGAGGACGATGGTCGTGATCCCCAAAAGCACGGCTGTTTCCGTCGCCGTGCCGGAGTGAGGCAAAGCCTGCGTCCAAAGGATTCTCTGCACGAGGATACGCATCTCCAGTGGAGAGCTGCCCATGATGAGGAATGGACTGACGGTGCGGCTCCTGTGGCTCGCTGAAGTGTTGAGTAGTGCCAAAGATGAAGGTTGAGGGTTTCGCATGAGGCTCCCATGACAAGGGCTCTTGCAGATATCCGCTCGTTGCTTCTTCGAACCAATTGGTCGTTAAGGTAGCATCTGTCGGGGCCGAGAGCTGTTTCTCCCACTCAATAGTCTCCGATGGTGATAATATAGATGCGGTGGCCATGATCTGGAGAAGCATGAGCCACGATGTCGCATGGATCTGCCCGGCCTTCTTCATCCTTGCAGCACCCGAGTCAATAAACCTCGAAGCAATAATTCTAGACCGATTATGGGAGTAATCAATGATGGCCTTGTGGCCGTACTGTCCTGGTATGATATGTGTTAGAGATTGGACAAGTTTTTCTTATAAGTGATCAAACACAATCATAACATCTGGGCTCCGGCGCCTTGATTCGAAAACTCACCATGAGCAGTGTGGCGGCAGTCGCCAGACCGAATATAAGACAAGTCTCGTCGCCTTCTTCTCGCTGCGCGAAACGCCTACCTTCCGTCAAACAGCGCCATGACTTCAGACCTTCCGATCTGATTGCCATGTTTCTCTCTCCGTCGGTCATCTTGGTGTCAATCTTATTCAGTAGATCCCCGTGTCAAAATGCGTCTTCGAGATCAACAGCTGGTCTGTGTTTTTCTTCTTCCATGAGGGAAACTTGAAAGGCACGAACTTAACGTAAGCCCCTTTCCCCTTTTTGTCGGCGCATACATGCTCCAAGTGGCCAAGCATTGTCGCATTGCACCGACCGAAGGGAGGGACTCGGTTGCAAAGTCCGTATTCTGGCATAGCGGAGGAACCCTTGTATTGTAGTGACATGTGCTTTTTTTGCCTTTGATCCCCTCTTCTCTCACCTTCCAGATAAAATCATGCTCCGCCTTAGGGACTGCCGGAAAGCCCTTTATCTTCCCTTCAACAATGCTAAAACATTATGCTCCCATCTCCTAAACGTGTCAAGGAAACTTGAATTGCAAGCATTATCTCATGATGAGACTTGCTCCTAATACAACTTCATTATCACAGAATACAGTTACCATCATCCAGATACAGAGCTATAGCATCATGCAATACACCCAGTTTATGATTGCAGCGCTAGGGGAATTGTGAGGGGCTAATGGAAAAGGGACCAGACAGACAGGTAGGTAGGACTGTTCCCCTCATTTTGGCTTCTTCACAATTCTTTTAGCTGCAATGGTGCCTTTTTTATTATGTGATTTGTAAGAAAAAGCCTTCTGCTGGGAATAAAAACAAACAGCTCCTGTGCCAGTGGGCAGGCATTACATGTAAGTCCCTCCCTGTGGAGGGACAATGCGCGCCAGAGGGAGGGACTCAGATGAGTTTGGTAAAGGCAGAGTGCATGGAATTCAAATGACCTTTGTAAGGCTGGCACCCAGGGTTTGAGTTGGGGTCTGGTGACCATCCCAAACCCCACATCCAAAACCACCCAGGGCAACCCCCTAAACCCCGGATGGTAGGAGAACGAAGAGTTTCTTGAGACTTCAGTTGTTTAATGGCATGTGGAACTGCCAGATTTCAACCTGAAACTACTCAAATGAAGTGTAAACAAGTAGTGCCCGTGTGCCAGGAAGAAGCTCCTCTGAATTCAAATTTGCAGTTGTAACTGATTGATATTGATGCTGATGAGGAAAATGGAGATATTGAGCCACAATCCCAATTGATATCAGGACCACCTTGATCTCAGAAGTGCAGTTGGGTTTGGCTTCATTTGAAGAGACTTGAGACATCAAAGAAGCCATCTGTCAAGTCCTCCAGAAGAGCAACTAAATCTGTGGAGCTAGGTTAAAAAAAGATTGAAGCAGAAGTACAAAGAACTTCCTTGAACATCTTCAAAAGATGCATAATTTAATAAACTCCAATACTCCCAGAATGTTGATAAGGCACAGACTGATCTTTCCAATTGGACCAAGAAAAATTACTTGTCCCAAAGGTACTTCTGTCTTCCTTCATTCCATCAGCTAGCTCAAGCTGCTCATGCTCACAATATTCAAATTTTATTTTGATGGATATAGGCCAAGTTGACCCATGAAAACATCAAGACAGCTTTAGTTTAGGGCATGTACCATAGAATTCAAATTTTTAAATTTTATTTGTTTTGGGGCCAAAATAGTTTCTGAAAAAAAAGTACCACATGTACCAATTTTCTTCCAACCTAAAAAACCAATTTTTATCATTTTACCAAAAAAATCCCAACATCTGTTTTAAGAAATTCTACAACTTTGTTTTTGCACCACCTTCTCATACATATCCACAAATAAAGTGGTGTTGTTGATATGCTTCATGATCCTGAGTTGTTTGCTACATCACCAAACTTGGAAGAAGCAGAAAATCTACCTCCACCCTCCATCTTCCCTCACTACCATCACTCATGTGTCCGACCACTAGCAAATCAGCTGCAAGCTCTTTCCAGCTTGCCTCAACCACTAACTAGCATTGTCAAGGAAGAAATCACATAAAAAATCAGCCATACAAAGTCAAGCCAATTTGTGCCCAAAACCTGCTCCAAGCTCAATTCAACAATGAAAGCTGACAATAAGGGACCACACACTGGGTCAAAAAGGGTTACACAGTTGATTGATGGTTTGATTGATGCAATCAAAAGTGAAAGCAATTTGTTATCAGCCAAAAATGTGCATTCCAAAATCAAGACCACTCATCCTTCATTGACTGAGAAGAACAACTCCACATTGGCTGAGGCCCTGGAGCAACTGTGAAAGTTTTTCCTGGTTGAATTTGAATTTGAAGAATACATTCAGTATGTATTTTTGTTGGAGGAAGAAAATAGGGCAGCAATGTTCTTATCATTGGTCAAAACCTCTTCAAACAAATTTGCCATATGTGGCTCAATAAGGAGGCTTCAGGCCAATGAATATAATCCATTTCATGTTATTCTTTCTTTCTATTTTATCACAAAAATGGTCTTTCTTTCTATGTTATCACAAAATAAAATATTCTTTCTTTCTATGTTATCACAAAAGAGAAAAAAAAAGTATTGCTGAGATAAAAAATATATATCAGTGACTCAATGAGCTCCTCTACTATAGTTTCAATGTTTTCAAATTCAACTTGTTTGTTGTGAGTTTTTTTCTTATTTCACCTTGATTTCCATGAATTTCTTTCTTGGTTTAACATAATTTGTAATAAAATGAGAAATTTGTGAGATTGAGAAAAACATTGTAAGAATTGACTTCAGATCAGTGGGAGAAACCAGGGCTAAAGCTTCTTGGAAATCTTTTTGCATCTAAATTTCAAAATTGAATCTTCTTCTGAAGTACCCCATATATCTATTACTGGTGGAACACATGCTGTAGCATTTAAGTTGTCTTTTTCATACAATAGAGACTCTAGTAACTTGTGTTTTTGCATGTAATTCCGGAGGCAGCACTAGGCATAAATGAGTTTCACCTGTTTTGATAACTTGACCTTGGGTGCTTATCTCAAGATCACAAAGTTATTCTTCATACATCCAAAGAGTTTCTCAATAGCTTTCCTGAGTGAGGCATGGCAGAGATTATAGAGTTATTTTGGATTTGTTGGCCGCAAACCTGCAATTGGTTGTTCTTTCAAGTGATATTGCACTTCCAAAAAAGGAGTCATGAGATCCTGTTGCAAACCATATCCAGCATCAGTAAGGAAATAATTGTGACCAGGTATTGATAAGCCCTTCAAAGCTTTGAAGAACTTAGTATCATGGGCAGTCCCCTCCCATCCAGAAAGCACATAAATGAATTAAAAATCAAAGTTTGCCACCTCTAGAATGTTCTGGATGAAACTCCTTTCTGGGAACACCATGAAGATTGGGCGCTGATGGGAACATCAGCTGGGACCAATATGCCATGATCAAGAGCCCCAAGAAAGCTCTTGAAAGTTTTAAATTTTGGATTCTTTTGGATATGATCTGGCAGTGAGATGGTTGTGGGGTTAAACTTGACATAACAAGGTTATAGGAGGAATAATGCCTCCAATACATCTCCAAAATACCTGAGATGGGAGAACAGCAGAAAAATCTGATGCAGGAATTGATGCAAAAGAAAACCACTATTAGTGGTATAAAAACCACTTTGAAACTTAACTGAGTTCTTCTGCATTGAGTTTTAACATAAAATTTCTTGAAAGAGAATGAATTTTTCCCCAACTGTGACAGATCATCCATCTACAAGAATTTGAGCTTCACGTATCTCATAAACCAGTCTTTTGAATGCTGTTTGTTGGAGTTCATTCATTTTGTGAAAGAGCTCCAGGTGTTCTATTTTCAACAAGAAATTGACCTAATTTTCCTGGCCCCCATCACCATAGTAAGGTAGACCTTGTTGATAAGAATAATGCAAGATAACTAAACCACCACTGCTACCAAACCCAATAGCAAGAAGAACAAAACTGAGTTCATTTTGAGGGATATGATTTTTTTCATGGGTGGATTGGCTGAGGTTGGGTCAAGAGTGTGCCCGCTACGCTAACATTAGCATTAGCGCAGTGTGAAACTACTAACAGATAATGAATTTTGTAATAGCCATTAGCAGTTTTGCACTAATGCTAATTTAATAAAGCTAAAAAAGGGCCTTGTTATGTGTTGAAATTCTGATTGTTTGCTCCTGATCTTGTCTTCTTCTCTTTTTTTTAACTATGTCAATCATTTTCTTAGGCCCCTTTTCTGCCCTACCAGCCTGATATGATCTCTATACAACCACAACTCAACCCTATGCATTTAGTCCATCTAAGCTGTGCCCATCTAGAGTAAGAAAAATCATCAGTCCTAGTCATCCTGATCCTGAGCTAGGACACTTGAGCCTCCTTCCTCAGAATCCTTACAGAGGCACTTGAGCCCCTCTGACTGAGTACTCGACTACTCTTCAGCACTGTCTGACTTGAGGATTTTCTGCCGCTTTATATTATCCCTTTGGCATCACTGTTTTTTCAACATTATGCTAAACTACACTGCTTTTTAGTGTAAAATAGCTGCTAAAAAAGCTTGAGAATAGCATAGAACAGTGTAGTGGCCTGTTGTACCACTAATGCCACAGCATTGGCAGAGGGAAAAAAACTGCTACACTATACTATTTTAATTGGCCCATCATTGGTTGGTTTTTCTGAAATGTTTGTAGTTATGATGTGTGGTAAACAGTTTCTTTCTTTTCTCAAAAGTAGTTTTTTTTTTTTTCAGAAAATAATAAAAATGTTTTGGAAAAATGATTTTCAAAATTGCCAAGTGCTGTGGTACATGCCCTAATTAGTAGTATTTCTTCAGCTTGAAAAAAATTCAAATGGAGAAAGAAGTTTTTGGGCATCATACTTAGATCAAACTTATATGATATCCTTTATTAATGATATATACATTGGAAGGGCAATATGGAGTGTTGGATAATTGGTTTTGCAGAGAAAGTGGGTAACATTGTTCAGTAGTTGAAGGAATGATACCATCTTCTTAACTTTCTCCCATTCAAGAGGAGTGATTCAAAAATTTTGGTCTTCAGATTGATTAAAATACAGATTGCAAGCCTCTTGAAGGTCAAGAGCACATTCAAGCATTAGGTATGTTGAATTTCACCTTGTCTTGACATCAAGGATGAGATATTTTGATGTTTGTTTTGGATTGCAAGCTTGAGTGTCTGTGTCTGTATCAGCACAGCAGGGGTATCATCACATAAAGGTGGTGTATCATCACAGAAAGGTGGTGTATCATCACAGAAAGGTGGTGTATCATCACAGAAAGGTGGTTTATCATCACAGAAAGGTGGTTCATCATCACAGAAAGGTGGTGTGTTGTTTGGTTTTTGAGCTAGATTGATGCAGCTCTGGAAGTTCTCACAGAATTGTGTTGAGCCCCTGATTTTGTCTGCAAGACCATGTATGCATGCAACAATATTCTTGAGGTTGAAATCATCTCCATCTGGAGTGTAAACCAATTTGATGATGTCAAGGTTATGAGAATATTTTTCTTCATTTTCTGTAGTCACAATCATTCCAAAAACAGATAGGCTTTCATGGGAGACTAGTTTTATTATGTTTACCATACATCCAAGAAGTTCAATATTTGATTGAAAGGAAAACAGGGGGTTTTATTGAATTTCTTGAGCCAGAGTAGAGTTTTTTGAGGTGTGATCAGTGGTGATTTTGTTGAGGCAGGTGACAGAAAGCTTGGACATGGACTCAAGTTTTTGGGCAAGTATCTTTTGTTGAGCAAGAAACAGTTTGCTGATTTTGGTATCCATACCTTTATGATTCACCATCATTTGGAGGTCTCAAGTATTTAAGGCCCTGATTATAACCAGTAAATGATTTTTCTTGACAATGGAGAATGGGAGATTGGAATTGGAGATGAATTATGCAATGGGCTTCCTAAGTGAGTTTGTGGTGAGCATTGTCTGTGATTTAAAAATTGGATCAGATCAATTGAATCAATGTCATAAAATCTGGTAATAAAAAAGATAACTTAATTCATTAGTGAAACATTGTCACTTCAGGAGGTTGTTTATACAGGCTTGGTTGGGGTCCTTTTTTTTGGGATTAATAATTTTGTGGATTCAAAGGAGGTGATCTATCATTTAATTTTTACTGTGATCCTTGGCTTGCTTCAGCTCCATCTTACAAACCTCATCATTCTTCAGTGTCACAGTGCAAATGGCTTTTGTGTATTATTTGGCTGGCTCAAAGTGATCCCATACCCAACTGGTTTTGGGTCCTTGGTTAGGGGTAGAGAGGGACAAATTGAATGGATTCTCTGACATGCCACACAATTCTTCATTTAAAGATGCTGCTTTGACTTGTGTAGGCCTGTTTGGAGCAGGATTTGGAAAATTTGGAAGTTGATTGCTTGTTTTGTTAAGATTTCAGATTGAGATACTGGGAAGGATGATAGGGGCTTTCTTGAGGGGCTAGAAAGGATCAAGGAGCTGGGGTGGTTTTGGATGAGAATTGCTCAAACTCGATGATCTATTTCATAATGTGAGGAGCAGACTCAAGTAGTGACAACTAGAGAGCCCCCTTGCAAGATCCAAAGGGGGCCTGGACAAACAGGACAAGGCCACTTGGCCAGACAGGACAGGGGCAGAACAGGAGACAGGACAGGGGACAGGACAGGGGACAGGACAGGGGACAAGACAGGAGACAGGAACAGGATGACCACTCGGTCAGACAGGAACAGGATGACCACTTGGTCAGACAGGAACAGGATGACCACTTGGTCAGACAGGAACAGGGGATAGGCCACTTGGCCTTTACAGGAACAGGAACAGGGAGAGGTGAGAGGATGTGAGCAGAAAGAAATGTGAGATTCTGACATGTTTAACTGGGTAAGTATAGGGATAAAATAGTGTGAATCAGTAAAAAAATGGCAACTAAAGAAGGGAAGAAACTTATGATGATTGTATGCCCATTTGATTTGATGGATTTGGAATGGTTGATATTTTTAGTGTGTGTTTTTATTGATATCTGATATGGGCTGATGGCTCTGGCCAGCACCAGAAATCCAGGTGGTGGCTGGGAGCCCAAAAACACAACCTTGAACTGGCAGGTTTCAGGTCAGCAAAGATTTGCAGAAACCTGCATGTCAGGAAATATTTTATCCCAAAGGGCAGTGTAACCGCTTTGGTTCACCCATATTTGGGCTATCCATCCAACTAACTCCCAAATAGCCTCACCAAAACTTATTTATCCCTTCTATCCGGTTTTTCAGCCCTTGTAGCTAGATTAATCTTGTTCCTGGAATCAAGGAGGCTGACACACTCATTCCAGGATATTAGAACTTCATGGGGATCAAGGATAGCTTCTGTAATGAACTTAACCTTTATCCCCAGACCCTTTCTGGCTTGTATGAACATCTGTTCAATTGTGCTGGTTAAAAGATAATAATTCCAGCTTATTTCAAAGGGCCCCAGATATTGGTTGTCCACAAGATGTCTTTGAGGGAAAGAATAGAGCATTTAAAATAATGGATAAAAGTAAACTCATAATTTTGGCAAGGTTAAAATCCTAACAATTTTTTAGGCAAGAGAAGTTTGTGATGAGTTCACAAGAGAGCACATGAACCAAGCACAAAGCAAAACCGACCTTTTTGGAAAGAGAAGTTTGTGATGAGTTCATGAGAGAGCACAAAGCAAACCCAAACTGAGACACAATGAGGTGGAGCAATTTTGACAAGGAAATGAAACCAAGAAGGATGAATGAATTTTAGAGTAAAAATTTCAGGCAAGAGAAGTTTGTGATGATCTCACAAGAGAGAAAACAAAGCAAGCATCAAGAAAAACCAGCCTGATACAAAAGGGATGTGAGAAAAAGAAGAGGAGGAATCAAAAGATGAAGACAAAGAACAGACCTGATACACAATGAGGTGGATCAGTTATTATGAGGAAATGAAACTAAGAAGAATTCATGAGAAAAAGAGAAAGTGGTACAACTTGGCCAAATGTTCTTTTTCTAATAATCAATTAGGTTTCAGATCTACATACGGTGCAGAAAACTGTGACTATTATTGGACTGCCAATTTTTCATTCAACACAAATATCATGGGGTAAGATCAAGCTCTCCTTTTGCTTGCAGGTTTCCAACAATGTTGTATGGCTTGGATGAAGCAAGGGGTTGCTTTTAGGGAAGGCTCTGTGTGGGTATGAGGCTTATGTGGTGGTGGTCATGATAAATTGATGGATTGCAGCCTCGAGATCTCCTGGCCGTTTGAAGAAGCGGTTTAAGGCTTTTGTTTCCCTGTACCAAACCCTGATCAAGATAGAAGAGAGTTTGCTAATGTCGGCATAGGCCTCTGAGCCGCTAAGGTAGTGGCTCAAGATAGGCACGCATAGAGGGCAGAAGGTTGGCTCCTTGATAGCCTCAACTTGCGCCCCTCGTTGGGAAGTGTTGATGCCAAAGAGAGGGAAGCCGGTGGGGGGATTAAAGATGAGATTGGATAGCCAGTGCAGCAGATTCTCATTTTGGTTCTTAATTGCTTCCTGGTCAATCCCACCAAGTTTCCTCAGAAAATTCACATGAAAGTGGGCCAAGGGAGCGACGAGGGATAACGCGCTTCTAACCAATGGAGAAGCCGTGCGAGCAGCGGATCCTTCCGCGTTGGAAATCCAGTGGAACGTTGGGGTCTCCATTGGGCTGGCCTCCGATCCCGACCTTCCTCCCGTTTTCACGATCGCTGAATCCTTAACACGGTGCCACTGCTTGCCTAGCATAGTTTGGGATTGATTGGGATCCGAACGTAATCGTTTGAGCAACGCAGATAATACTCGCAGGTTATTAGTGTACCCAGACATGAAGGCAAGGATTTGTTGGTTCATCCACCCGGACTGATCTTCTGCATGAAGTCTTTGAATGGAAGGTGGACTGGGGCCAATGTTGACTGTAGCTGCCATACTATCTTTCGATCTTACTGCCACTGGGTTCTCAATCAGACTGTGGCTACTAGTCGACCCGGTCTCAATCGTTCCACTCGAGGAAGACGTGGCATGATGTTTATGAACTGGCATCGGTTCCGCAGATTCATGAAGATATGGAATGTTGGAATCCTGATTTGGTGTGTGCATCTAAAAAAAAACATTCAAGAGGAAAAACACCGGTGTCATGAGGGCTGCTTAAAGATGTGTGGGCGGATGGATGCCTTGCGTAATTGGGAGCTGGGTGTTCTTACGGAATGTTTTTGTAGTCTCCATTGGTCGTCGGTTATGTCAAAGCCGGCGTACCTCAACGCAGCTACGAAAAAAAAAAAAATCCAGCCAGTGAGTGCCCACATCTTACATTGGCATTGGTCGATACCCCATTACAGTCATGGGCCAGCAAGCAAATGGGAAAGAAATGGGGAAACCCCGACAAATGATATGCAAGACCATACCGAGAAGTTCCTCTTCGGAGGGCTCTTGAACGGTGATGGGCTTTGTAGGCGAATTCGGAGTTCCATCATTATCAACAGATCCAGTGGGGTGATCAGTTGCAAACCAGGAATCTGCAAACGAATGCGAGGAGGTGAAGGTTAGCCAGGGAGAAGAGAGGGCCTAAAGCGATAAGAATGGGCAACTTTCCAACTAATGAATAAACATCATGGTTCATGTTGTCACTATTCTTTTCTCCATGACCCATTATTTGCCTCTCCAACGTTTTTTGAAACACACCATGGGCTGGACGTTGTTCTTCCGCATGATGGTACATTTGGGCTTCCGGAAGTGATTGATCAAGAGAGCTGAAAGCGGGTGTCGGCATGGCTCTAATCTGAGTGGTCCATGAGTCCATCAGCACCAAGATCCCCAGCAACAGGCCGAGTAAAAATTGAGCAAAGTTCATCTCTTCTGTACTAGACACTGCCCTTCAAATCGCGAGCTTGTGCCTATAAGCGATATGCCGTCTTGTCACGGTGCTTATATGTTTCTTTTAAGCAAAAAAAAAGAATGACTTGTACCAGGAGTACGTATTATTTACTATGCCGCAGCGCGGCGGATAATTACAGGTATGTCAGATATGACTGATATTGATGACACAGATTGTGTGAGCGGGAATCGCAGCATGCTTCTCCCTGAAGAAACCGGTTATCTGCCTGGTTCAATCACGATGTGTTTGTCAGGGCGGGCATGGCTAGAAAACGATGTATTTGTTGTAATTTAAGGATGTGAATGTTGATTAGGGGGGACTTGATTTTCCGTGTGAAGTAAATTGTTAATCGGAGTCAGTCACTGCGCCCGTATTTGTGGGTCTGTGGCATGGCCGAACGCTCTGCGCCCAATCTCCTGATCGATCGCCGACACCCTTGTTCGGTCTGTCTTGATAAGGAGATATGCACAGAAAGCGTGGAGTGCGATAAAGAAATGGCTTCGGATGGGGAGCTGGCAGTTGTGTCAGTTGGGCCAAGGCTGGCAGGCTACCATATATAATAACCGGGGAGCCCCGCAAATGAAGATAAGCAGCTGAATGGAACTCCTGGGCTGGTCCGGAGTAGGATCCCCCCTCGGAAGATTCTGGTCGGCAGCGGCAGGACCCTGAGTGTGAAGCCAGCCGAGGGTTTGCTGCTGGCCGTACGTCCACAGGCCTTGCTCTAGTGGAGCTGGATTACAGCCGAGCGCCGCCGATGGACAGCGATGGACCCGTTCATCTGCACATCCGCTTCCCCCCTCATGCCCTCTTGCAGGGTGGAGTTTCATGTTGTACAACCATCGAACATGCACCATCCAATATATTTACATCAACAAACAACCATCTTCATCCACATCATCACAAATGTATTACATCATATATTTATGTATAAGGAACAGACTGACTACAAATAGGTGTACTCCTCAGCTTGTTATTTTCCTCCGTGAGTCGGGCGCATCTTGAGCACACACACAGCTGCGTCTGAGGCCACACGGGAACGCCTCTTGACCATCAAGACCATCGATCATGGCCTGGGCACCGAGCATCACAGCGGCTCTGATGGCCTCACTGTGTTTCCCCTTACTCGCACACGGGAAGCCACAACCACGCTGGGAGCCAATTGGTTTGTTCCTTGAACAACTTGCGGATTCTTCAGAATGAAGAACGTTTCTTGACGTGTTTCAAATCGGGGTTTTTTTGTCGGTCACTCCAGTCGCTGGACAGCAGCAGATCCATCTTTCGTTGCCTCATCCGTCCGGACTATCCCTGCCCGCTTGGATCGTTCGGCATGCCGGCCCACAGTAAGTCTCATTCTAAACGCTCTAGTCCGATAACCGGTGCATTCAAGCAGGTATCAACTAATATCGCAATATTTCTAATGCAGTGCACCGTTCCATCAGATTGGCTCCTATGAGCCACCCCCAGAAGGCTGCAAGATTGTCCAAGTGAATCAAGTCCAGCGACATGGGTCCCGTTATCCGACCGCCAAAGCCAACAGGAAGATACGGCATGCTCTTGGGAAGCTTAGAAACGCTTCTCATCTCGACGAATCCCTAGTTTTTCTCAACAACTATCAGTTGAGCCTTGATGATCCATCTTCAATCCCATCAACAGTCCTCACCACGGCTGACCCTTTTGTCTTGGACTGTCATGATCAGGTATCACTTAGGTCAAGACTCCCTGCTCCCTCTCGGGGCCACGGAAAGCTTCGAAGCCGGAGCGCAATTCGCCTCGCGCTACCATCACATCATCGGTCCCAAAAACCTTCCGTTTATTCGAGCTAGTGCATCCCGGCGTGTCGTCGATAGCGCACAGAATTTCACTGCCGGCCTCTCCTCCAGGGTTGGCATGAACCTCAATTCGTTCACGCCTGATCTCATCATTTCTGAAGATCCCAATGTAAGTATTTAAGATGTAAAAAAAGAAAGAAAACTCCTCTCATCTCTTCTGCGCCAAACTTCGGTACCATTAAACGTGTCCTCCGGATTCCGTTTTGTATCCCTTCTACCGTCTCTCGAAGAGCAATAACAGTCAGTGCTTATTGAAATACTTTTCCCCGTTTTTATTGCCCTGATCAAGCAGCACACACACACACGTGTAAAACAAGGATTGACAGATAATTCTCTTGTTTTTTGTTTTATTTACTGATAAGCCTTAGATAACAATTCATGCCCCAATCGGAAATCGAGCGATAAAAAAGCACGGTGGTTGAAGATTTTCGGGGGGAGAATCACCAGCCGATTGAATTCATTGGCCACCGATGCCAACCTGGACAATCAGGACACCGTGGCACTCATGCAGGCAAGCCCCGTCCTCCTGATTAGTGCTAAAGAAATTCCTGTTTCTTATGGTTCCACATTTTGTTCTGTAGCTTTGCATCTTTGAATCATTGGCCGATGAGAAGCTCAGCAGGTTTTGCAAGCTGTTTGACCATTCGGATTGGCAAGGTTATGGTGAGTAGTAGCTGAGTGTGAAAAGGATTGAACCCCACCTCAACTCAAATTGAGAGAGCAATCGTTCATTCCGTTCAGGTTATTATTGCGATTTGAACAAGTTGAGTTTGCCTCAGGCGAAAAACTTCGTCGACGAAACCTGACAATACCGCTGATTTCAATCGTGAAGATATTACAACCATGGTACGGGAAATCGACTAGGGCAAGCTGAAGGGTTCGTAGCTTCATTCCTCCTCCTCAACCATGAGACAGATTCAACTTAAGAAACTGGTAAGTGCAGAATAGGATATGTGGCCGAGCTGATCGCTCGTCTCACTGGAGATCGGAAATGGGTGGAACAGGATCAGTCGAAGGTTTGCCCGCGGATACCACGATGGATCTTTTTGTTTCCTGATGATGACCACTCAAACCCCGTTTCCTCCATCTCATGCCTGAAAAACTAAAACCCTACATAGGTCAACCAAACCCTCGATCAATCGCGCGCTACCTTTCCGTTGAACCAAAGCAGTTACGTTGATTTTTCACACGACAACCAGTAAGTTTTTTTTTTTTTTTTTCATTTCAGGGAAAAAAAATGTGTGGAAGAAGCTACAAGAGAAAATGAGATTGATCTAGCGGACTTGTGAGATCAGGATGATAAGCATCCTTGCAGCTCTGGGGTTCCCGGCGCGTCAAACTCTGCCGGAACGAGGGCCGCCGCCATCGCCGAAAAAGTGGGACGTGAGCCAATGGATGCCATTTGCGAGTCGTCTGACCACCGAGAAGATCGTCTGTGATTCTCACTACCACCACCACCACCAGAATGAGTTTGTGCGGTTTATCCTGGTAAGTCTTCCTTCCCTTCCCGCTCGGGTTGATCGTAGAAGTCGATCGAATCATACCTCCTTGTCTCTCCAGCTTCATCGGAACTGATGCTGTGGGATACCCACACTCCACTCTGTGTAACGAACAAAACAAAATGTCTAGAATGACATGGTCATGGCTGTCCCGTCGTGTAAGGCTGGGCCCCAAAATGAGACCTTAGAACACAGTGCCAAGATCTGTTCACTCTCTGAATTTGTCGAATCGAGGAGAGGAGTCCTTGGGCGATCAAAAAGCCTGCACGAACAAGTTGAGTATTCCTATCTGTCTTTCTGGCCTCTCACCAAGAAACACTTGTATTCCTCTCAGTACATCTAACCCCTGATTCCCCCCTTTTTTTCTTGTTGTTGTTGTGTTCAAATGTTTTCTAGTGTTCTGCCTAAGACGTCTTCTGCGGTGCCATGGACATGAAGCCTGGTAGGGAAGAAGAGTAGGATGAGAAGCACCGTTGATTGTATCACCACAAATGAATGTATTTGTAGGTAGGCAGGTTATATGATTATGGTCATACATGTATTGCCTCCACGAAGGAGAGTGAGCCGCGTAAATAATTTATTTTAGCTTTTCGGTGTGAAGTAAATTGTTAATCGGAATCAGTCACTGTGCCCGTATTTGTGGTTCTGTGGCATGGCCAAACGCTCTGCGCTCAACCTCTTGACCGATCGCCGAAACCCTGTTCGGTCTGTCCTGATAAGGAGATACTTTACAGAAAAAGTTGAGTGCGATAGAGAAACGGCTTCGGATGGGGAGGCGAGCTTACCTCGGCCTCTCTCAGCTCTGTCTCACCCTGCGGTCGGCGCAATGCGACAGATGCTTGGCCACTTGCGCCGGAGCAGGGAGCGGCCTGTATTGCAGGCTATTCTAATTCTTCATCTCCTGTGAGATCATGGTCCCTCATGGTCCTCCCACCGAAAACCTCGCCTTCCAGGCAGGGGGTAGGCCACATCAGTGTGCATCATCCTACCAAATCTGGGGGGCCCACAATGAGTCATGCCCTCATACATCAAAGCCGAATGTGAAACTCTTTTGTTTTGCTCTACATTCAAAGGATGGCATTGGGATCCAAACGAGAAGAAGAAACCATACTCATGCTCATCAAGTCCATGACACTTCCTTCCACCCCTGTTGGCCTTGCAACCCGCCCGTCAGGAAAAACAAAGTCCCCCTAATCAACATTCACATCTTCGGATTAAATTACAAATATATCGTTTTCTGGCCATCCCCGCCCTGACAAACCCATCATGATTGAACCAGGCAGATAACCGGTTTCTTCAGGGGAGAAGCATGCTGCGACTCCCGCTCACACAATGTGTGTCATCAACAGCAGTTATATCTGTCATACTTGATTATCTGCAGCACTGCGGCATAGCAAATATGTACTCCTAGTACAAGTCATTCTTGTTTTTTTGTTCTTAGAAGAAACATGTTAAAAGCACCGTGACAAGTCGGAATATCGCTTTTTGGTACAAGCTCGCAATCTGAAGAGCAGCGTGTGAGACAGAAGAGATGCACTTTGCTCAATTTTTACTCGACCTGTCGTTGGGGATCTTGGTGCTGACGGACTCATGGACCACTCAGATTAGAGCCATGCCGACACCCGCTTTCAGCTCTCTTGATCACTCACTTCTGGAAGCCCAAACGTACCATCATGCGGAAGAACAACGTCCAGCCCATGATGCGCTTCAAAGAACGTTCGAGAGTCAAATAATGGGTCATGGAGAAAAGGATAGTGACAACATGAACCATGACGTTTATTCAATAGTCGGGAAGTTGCCCGTTCTTATCGTTTTAGGCCCTTTCTTTTCCCTGGCTAACCGTCACCTCTCCCGATTCGTTTGCAGATTCCTGGTTTGCAACTGATCACCCCACTGGTTCTGTTGATAATGACGGAACCCCGAATTCGCCGACAAAGCCCATCACCGTTCGAGAGCTCTCGGAAGAGGAACTTCTCGGTAAGATCTTGCATATCATTTGTCGGGGGTTTCCCATTTCTTTTCAATTTGCTTGCTGGCTTTTGACTGTAGCTAGTGGGGTATCGACCAAGGCCAATGTAAAATGTGGGCACTCACTGGCTTTTTTTTTTTTTTTT
>SMGU01000358.1:0-10504 GCA_004348175.1 Puccinia novopanici
ATTTGATTGTTTTCATCTCTGAAGGAGTTCTCAATTCTGGAGTACTGGGGGTCAGTTAGGTGCCCAGGAAAGGTTTTGAGAGTCTCAAAAGTCTGAATATGATTGATCTTCAACTTCTACTTTGAACTCAATTTGATCGTTTTCATTTCCAAAAGACTTCTCAATTCTGAAGTACTGTGGGTCACCTAGGAAAGGTAATGAGAATCTTAAATGTTTGAATCTGATTGATTTTCAAATTCTAATTTGAACTCCATTAGATTGTTTGATGTTAATAATCTATTTGATTTTTTGATTTTGACAATGAATTTATCTTTTATCACAAAAATCTTAGTCATGTGTTTGTTTCAGTGAGTTGGTGTAGAATAGCTGCCCACTTTTGATCCTAGCATTCAGTTGTTAGCTGTTTGTTAGTTCTGTAGTGCAGCGTAGCGTAGCTCCCATTAAGCTACGCTATGCTGTCTGTTAGCTGGGAAAAAGCTACGCTACAAATTCTTCAAAATTCTGTTAGTTCAAGAAAATCTACGCTAACTGTTAGTGTAGCAGAAAATATTCTCAACTAATGCTACAGAAAAATTTCAAGGAAAATTTTCCGCTACGCTAACTGTCAGTGTAGCGGATGAATATCTCAACTAATGCTACACAAATTTGGAAGAGAAAAAAAAATGCTACACTAACGGTTATCGGCCATGTAGCATAGTGTAGCGTAGCGGCCCACTGTTGGTCCACAGCAATGATTATTTTCAATACTTCTTATGGTTCTTTTGAGTTATGACCAACACCAGGGCTGTTTACTGGACACTTGCATGCAAGTGCTTTCTCTTAAATCAGTCATAAACTGAGCTGATACCTGTTATGTGTTGTTTGTAAGTCATGCACAAGTTTGCCCTGATTGTTGGTTAACTTTTTCCCAAGTTCAGTTGATATCCTCCGCAAGTCAACTACAAATCTTTGGTAAATTGGTTACAACTTGGCTTCATGTCATGTCAAAATCACATCCAACCCTTCATCAAGATCAAGAAAGCCCTTGGTCATGATGCAATCACAGTGCTTTGAGGAAAAGCCAAGAGTAAAAATATGGTTGATTATGTCAAGCATGTTGTGGTTCTGTGACACCTGTGTTTCTGAGGGCTGTGATTCTTCCCTGTCACCATAACGTATGGCTGTACGTTATGGTGACAATGTGCCAGCTTCTGTTCAGATTTTACGACAAGATTTTGAGGCGGAGAGGGGCAATCTTGAGGGACTAAGATTGGACCAAGGAGCAATGGTGGGTTGAGAAAAATAAAGCTCTAACTTGATGCTTTTATTTCACTTGCAGATAGCCAGAATAAATAGAAAACAACAAAGAGCACAAAATGTGGTAGAGAAGACAAACAAATAAGCATATGCTAGTAATGAGGCTAACATATGGATTGGGTATTGTAACTTAACAATGGACAAAGACAGGCATCACAATATTGCAATGGAAAAATAGCATCAACAGACTATTGATGGACAGAGGATGGCATTGTAAATTAATGATGGAAGGATAGAGAAACAACATCAAATACTTGATGGAAATACTAAAAAGAATGAATTGAGACTTGAGAGAATGAGAGCAGAGAGACAGGTTGGAATTCTGAAGTTTCCATCACCCAATGACATGGTGTGTGGTGTATAATTTCATCCATGAAGCCTCAAAGATTCATCACTTTGAAATATAACTGAAAACCTTTGTGGATGCATGAAAAAAATGCCATCTTGACCTCAGCGCCCCAAATCAAGTTCATCTGATTTATGCCTGCTGCTACTTCTGGGACTTTGTGCCAAAACACAAATCACTCAAGTCTTTTTTGGAGGAGAGCAATGAGGCTTCAAGAGTTCCCAAAGTGCATTTGTCAAACAACATGTTCAGCAATGCGGAGTAAGATGCTATTATGCAGATCAGGCAAAAGCAAACTGCCATCAAGCTTTGAAAGCAATATATTTGGTACACTGGAAGGTCATAAACAATGTTTTTTTTGCCAGGTCATCTGGTATGATTTCTTGTTTTACATGTCTCATTTCATTGATTGATTGTATTATTTCTGATTCTTGTTGGTATTGCTTTTCCTCTTGATTCTTCTCTGGGAGCTTATTAAACAAGACTAGAATTCCATTTTTTGGCAATCATGTTTGCAGCACAAAGAGTTGCTTGAAGAGTCAAAAAAAAGTATAATACAGATCAATTGGACTCAAAAGGATGCTGTATTTTAATAAAAAATATAATAATATCAGGAGTACCTACCAGCTTCCTTGTCAAGCCACATTTGAAAAAAAATTCTTGATGATGTCTTGACTAGTAATAAGAAAGTAGAAGCTTTTTTTCATCTTCAAGGACAAATACAACATAAATGTAATCTTCATCGTTGATGTGGTTGAAGAAATGTTTAGCAAGAGATTCAAGTGGAAGGCTTCAAAACCTCTTTGGGGGAGCTTGTTGATTGAAACCCCTTTTTTCCTTGAGTTTTCACTTGTCTGGTTGTTTTGGTTTCTGTCTTCTGAGCACTTCTGAGTCCTCCAGACTTGGACTGCTTTGGAAATCTTTCCAGTTGCATATGTTCCTGTGAAGACTTATGGTCTGTAAGTTGGTAAATGTGTTTCTTTTAGGTGGTTGAAATTTCTCCTTGGATTTGCTTGGATTTATTCATTGTGTTGAAATTCTGCAGAAGACTTGCAAGCTCAAGCCCCTCTTTTAGCATAAACCTCAACAATTTTGAAGAAACTGGTTAAGGCTTCTGGAGATTCAGCCTTCAAGTCTCACCTGTTGCTCTCTAGCTTGATCTCAAGTCAGTAAGATTCCACCAAGTTCAGGGTACTCCAACATTTTTTTCCAAACCATCAAGACTCAAGATTAAAATGTAAAGTAAATCTTAAAAAAAGGATCTCAACTAATCATTCTTGCTGACTCCTCCTCTCTCATTTGACTTCAATTTTGATTCAACATCAAGTTTTCCCAAGGCTCTAAATCATTACATACTACTTGCGATGTCAGTTTCATCCTCTTTTCTTTTCTCTACTCTGCATGTGTGATTGATGTTGTGTCTCAAAAAGCTCATCCTTATTTCCTTTATATATATATATATATATTGATCTTTATTTATCTCTCAGTCTGCTTCTCCATTCTTCTGTATCCTCAAAAATCAGAGTAGTATTATTCCAATTCTCATAGAATTGTGGTCAAGTTCTTTTCTATATGCTTCATGTTAATGTCTTCTTGTTTTCTCAGATTTGGTTTTTGTCAGAATGGTTCTGTTTCCTCCTTGGATGTGCTTGTATCAATTCCTCCCAGGTTTATTGGTCAGCAGTAATAGTGCATTCCTCACTGTCCCAGCCAAAACCAGATTAATCACAGGGATTGAAGAGATTTTTTGCTGATACTTAATCCATTTTGGTTCAGATGAATGTTTCAGTACTTTTTTGAATATGCTTACAGCATAGATGGTATGCTTCTATCAAAACAAAGCTTGTATATAGTCTACACTGTTTCTCATTCTGATACCTCTTTCACTGAATCTAAATCCTATTTATCTTTGTCATCAGTCTCTATAACAAGAATATGCAGCTGTAAATTTCAGGATCTCAGCCTGGTCCACCTCAACAGTACTTTTTAAGGGAATTTGTGATGTTCATCAAGGCTGCTTTATTCAAATTTATATTTTAAAACTCCACACCACTCCACAGTAAACCCACCTTCCAAGCAGGTCCCTCCACTCCAAACCAGCAATCCACCCCAAGCAATATTAGCAATCAGCAAAAAAAAAAAAAAAAAAAAGAGAGGCCCCAACTGATTTGTTTTGTTCCATTGGGAAAGGGAACAGATCATTGGCCAAGAGATGGAGCTGAGTAGGCAATGGAAGAGAATCTCTTCTTCTGTTTCAAAGAGATCACATGTGTGATTCATGCCAAGGGGGATTTAAGTTGAGTTGCCAAACCAGTTGGGTTGACAGTGTGGTTGGTATGTTGGGTTCTGTTGGTTAGCAAGAAGTTAAAGGGTCTGTAAAGTGGGAACAGTTAATAAATTAGCTATGCATATGCATGGGGCTTGGTACCAGGGATTTTAACTAAATAATTTAAACAGTAAGTGGGTGGATGCTCTGAAGCTATTACCCATTATCAGTTATTCATTACATGAAAACTCTCATATTCAATCCTCCCAAACCAGACCTCTCAAAACTCAGAGCACAACCAGTGCCTTTCAATCACTTGGTTAGTAGAATAGAGGCTGAGAACAAGTGATCTTATGTCCACCAGAGATGATCTTATCCAGAGATAGTCTTATGTCCACCAGAGATCCATGAGCCAAACAAGCTGTATTATGCAGTGAAAATCTGATGAAATGTTTTTTATGTTCGCAGTGACGCCTTGCCCCATCTGGAAGAAGCTGATCACCTCCATCATCTTCACCAAAAGATGAATTGTGGAGGCAATCATTGACGGCTGGTCGTCATAATCCAGCAGAGCACAAACTTGAAATACAATTTCCATATTGGCTACCTTCAAGCTGTAATGTGTAACCAGGCTTATGGCACGTTTGACTTCCTCCAAGTAAACATGAACATGCCAGATCTGATTGGAGGACTGATTGCAAGTGTTGTATGCGCTGAACAAAACAAAAGAAAACAAAAGAACAACAGAATGTACTCATTAAAGATTTTTGTTTTGTTTTGGTCTGGAGAAACACCAACAAGTCAGGCAGGAAGGAAAAGGAAGATACAGACAATAAGATATTTGGAGAGTGGAATGGGTGAGACGATGTCGATGAGTGATGCGAAGGATGACCAAGAAGACAGGCCATGAGACTTAAAAAATGAGAGAAACAGACATAACGATACAAGATGTGGTTTTGAGAGGTAGTTAAAGGGAAGGAGCCTGTGACCACTAGGATGCTTTGAATTTTTTGTTGGACTTTGTAGGTCTGGGAAGTTGGTCGAGGGGGAGGTTGGGGGGAGGTTGAGGGTGGTCGTCGGTTGCAGGCTGGCCAGAGGAGACGGAGGATGCCCTCCGCTTTCTGGAGTCGACCTTGGGGATCATGAGGATTTCCTTGAGCAAGACCGAGTCGTCTATGCCTGAGATGTCTCCGGCGTGCTTGGCGACAAGGGCCTTTGGAGCCACAAAAAAGGAAGCAGAAACATCAGGCGGGTATCGCTTGAATCCAGAGGAGAAGAAACGCACTTTGACTCTGGGCAAGACTTTATTGACGAAGAGAGCGGTTTGCTGGAATTTGCGATAGTACGGGTCGGTGACTTGGGTGTAGTCCAAGATGGCCCTCATCCTCGGGATCGAGACCGCCTCCGGGTCGAAGTCGTCCGCCATCCAAATCTGCGGCGACAGCAGCGGGACCGGGGTCGGCGGGGGCCTCGGCTTGTTCGGCCCCTTCGCTTTGCGTGGTGCCATGGTTCTTGCTTCGCTCCGTAGCCGCGGCTTGGGCTATTCTCTTCACTCTCAAGTTGATGTACCGAGTCGGTCAGTCGGATTTTTTTGGTAGTTGAGGCGATGTTCACTCCACAGGGTGTATATATGTATTTGGTGCAGGACAGGCGGGGACCAAGGGTTTGAATGACGGATGTAAGGATATATTGAGTCGAATTTGGAGCAGCTTCAATGTCGCTCTGGTGGCCCAGCCAAGCTGGCAACAAAACAACACCCAGAAGTTGACCGGGAATAGTACGCTAAGGATGAGTATATTTAGTAGGCTGCCTTTTGCGATCAGACAGGATAATTCCCCGAACCGAATTGACTAAACAAAAGTATGGTCTGCAGCAAGTATCAGACGAACTAGCGGAAGCCGACCAGTCACAAGCCAGAAACGCAAAAAGAAAAAATAACAAGGCTCAGTATGTGCGCTGCAAAGCAGATGATGATGAGGATGGATACAGTTAGAAACCCAGCCTCAACTCGCAGCTGGGTTGCCCAAAGCCCCAAACCAAAACGCAAACATTTAACAAGCCAGACAAGGATTGATGTAGAACATGAAAGGACATCTCGTCCCCTATCGCGGCAGCTGAAAACCGAGCGCCTCGGGCTGAGTCGCGGACGGTGTAGAAGTTACCCAGCTGGACCTTCCATAGGATGCCCGGAAAATCCCAAATTACACGCCACAAGACACGGCTCCGAAGCCCGCCGAAAGGGCGATGGATGGCGATACAACGCCTCATATGTCCGGCGGAAATCTGGCGCGCCGAAGAAGAATGAGTCACAGAGGAGGACTGTTTAACGATGGGCCCTACAGAGTGCACCAGCGCGACACATGCAAGGCGGCCCCCAGATGAGGACTATTTACTCCACGAGCGGTTGATTCCCCCTCGTAAGCAAGCGCCAGTACATGCCCCATCATCTCTGCAACCGCTCGTCTTTCTTGCCCGTCTGCGGTCCACAACACGCACCAACACACAAACATGCCCTGCATATTAGTCTTCCTCCAGAATCAACATGGCACATCGGAAGTTCTGCGAGCCTCCACGCGCCCAATAATCAGATCCTATTTCGGGTCTCGGAGGCTATGCTTGTCGTCTCCGTGGCGCAATTGGTTAGCGCGTTCGACTGTTACTTTGTCCTGAAGTGGATCGAGAGGTTGACAGTTCAATCCTGTCCGGGGACGGTGTCTTTTGGTGTCCTTCCTTGGTCATGGCTGCGTCCTGGGGAAGGCTTTTGGCCGCGGCACAATTCTTTTTTTAGGGAGTTGAAAACACCATAAAAAGCGAACTTATCACAAGTCCTGCCTAGTGGAAGCTTGTGGCACTGTGCGGGGGCGAAGCTGCCCTTCCACAGAGAGGGGCTTGCACACAAATCCATTCTTTTGGTGGAGCAGAAACATCAGTTTGGCTGGGAGCAATTTAATACTTGCCATAACTACACCCCATGCCCTCCCCCCCCAAGACTGCCTCACAGATATGTCATAGTACAGCATCTTGGCTTCCCTTTTAGCCCTTTTGTGCAGTGCAATGAGCCACAGGTGATTTTTCAACAATTTTTGAAAAATGAAAAATAAAAATTTGGGTGTCAACATCTTCAAGGGAATTTCCTAAGTTTGACACCATATTGACAAGAATAAAACATGCAGATCCAATCTCCAAAAAGGTTTGAGATTGCATTACAAAGAGTTGTAAATAGGTAGGTTTTTTTTATTGTATTGTGGTTTGCTCCACACCACATCTTCTCAATTATAATCATGGATCCAACAAACAGTCAACCTAACAGTCAAGCTCAGTCATATCCCAAGGCCAGCCAAACCTGAAGACACAAAAAAATACTACAAATATGCAATATGATTCAGACCCATAATTTCACCCCAAAGAAATTTCTCCTGGCTTTTTTACAGAATCCTCACCCTACAGTTGCTTATTGCAGACAACTATTGCTGGAAAGTGGGTCAGATTCCACATTGGATCTTGTCAAGGAAATTGGACACATGATTCAGAAGAAACCCAGAGGACATGTTGCATGGGCTTCATTTATTGAAGATGAAGTATATAAATTGCAGTCTTACTTTTTTTGATCCCATTTTTAATCTGATGATATATCTTTTTCTGTAGGCTGTTTCACTTATTGTGGCCTAGCAGCCTCAATATGGAAATTATCCTGAAGGCTTCTACACCAGCTCTTCCAAATTCACTTCAAAAAACCTATCCAAGGAAAACAGGTGCCAGGATGAAGATTGACTGATTGGATCAATGCCTTTCCTTTTCAGCCTTCTCACCCCCTCCCTCAAAGCTTTCTCCTTCAACACATATTTTAAAACAACTAATATTCTATCAATATTGATGATGAGGCACACAGTCATTGTTTGGAAGATGTCTCCTACACCTGTTTGACAACATCTCAAGATCACACAAGCCATTTCAGACAGAGGGTTCAAGATAATAAATTACCCCCATTCTCATTGATTCAAGCTGATCAGTTGTGTACAGCTTTCTATTATTGTATGTGCAATGATTGCTTACACACAATGTAAACTCCTCACCTCTTGGGGCTCACAAATAAATCACATTCCAGATCAAATAAGCATAAAGTGCTGCTAAGCTGACTCCTCACCTCACTTAGACAGAAGAATCTCCTCTCTCCCATCTAGGTAAGTTTCCCTTTCTCTCTTTCCTCAACTTCTCAATTTCTCTCTTCTCAGAACCAGAGCCCTTGTGAGTTGTATTTAATAATGAGAGATTTGTCTCTCCTGTCTAGTGCAATTAACTTCCCCTTGTTTCTAGAAACTTTGTGTCTATGTCACAGTGAGGGACAAAACCCTTACATACAACTGGAAATGACACTTTCTCCAACTACATGATGACATCAAGTTTCTGGCTTGTGGCATCTCAGAGCAATTCAACCAATATCTTACATGCTATGGCTTAAGATGTGGAAGGAAAACATCTATTGATGCTTTAAAACAGCTATCACACAAGGCACAAGGCAAAATACAACATGCTTTTTCAAAAAATGTTGCCAATATTTTATCTCCATTTATGACCATTGAAAATCTTGATATGGAGCAGCATGTACACATGGACTCAGTTTGTCACCACTCCCAAAACTTTCATGGGAATTGGGGCTATATAAAGCTGCCTTTTTTCAATCTGATCAATAGCCTTGATACCTCCCAACTGACATACAAAGCCTTCAATAATGCTTTTTTGAATTTTAATATTTTTCAAATTTGAACCTGTTGAAATTCTTTTCACTCTCTACTCATATCCTCTCTTTCTTTCCCTCAACTTTCACTCGTTATATTTGTCAGACCTTTTTCTTCTCTAAGCCCCTTCCTTAACCACAACTCAGCACATGTATTTAGATTATTGAAGATGTGACCAGAGTAAGAATCAAATGTTATCAATTCTGACACTAACTGTTCCTCAGGGTGGCACTTGAGCCCAATCTTGAGTCTCTTATAGACAAGCTGGAATTCAGGATTTCTTCAAACCTGTCTCTCTCTCTCACTCTTCTTTGGAGTTATTTTTTGGGGGTTCAACACGCGACCCCCCCATTTTCGTTCCGCGACCCCCCAACGTCCACCCTGGTCGACATGGGTCACGGAACTAATTCTGCGTCGCCAGAGAGGGTGCGGGTCGAATTTGAAAAATTTGACCCGCAACCGGTCGACCCTCCAATTCCATCGGGAGTTGGAGGGTTGCAAGAACAATCCACCCTCCCCGAAAAGGGGTGGTCGCGCAACCAAAAAAGAAAAAAAAGAGGGGTTGCGGAACAAAAACCCCGTAAACCCCGAAACCCACCCCGCAAAACCCAAACCCCGGGGTTGCGCGTTGAAAATGAGTTTCCACCCCCAGGTGCAGGAAAACTCAGAATTTCTGCATTCAACTTCTACCTCACCACCGCCACACCAACCCACTAAACCACCCCAAAACCACCAACTACCAAACAACATCACCCCAAAACCACCACACATTCAAACAAAACCCTCTGAAACTCACCGAAATCTTCAAAATCCCAACCAAACCCAACCAAACCCCCAAAAATCAAGAAAAATGAACCCAAAGTCAACTCAAGCCTCCTCAGGCCCCCAAACCCCACGTGAATCAACTAGCAAGTATCAACAAAAGCTCCAAGAAATCAACCAACATCTCAGTGACACCTACAGCAGCCCAACAACTCTGAAGATGAAGATGACAACAGCCCAAAACCCTCTGAACATGAAGAAGATGAAGCAGAAGAACAACTTGAAGAAATCAACAAATCTGAACCTCTATCACGGATGATGGAAACGGTGGCCAACTCTATGACTTGCCTGCTCCAATCGACTGCGAGTACCCATCAAAGGAGGCCATGCTCTCGTCAATCAAGGCATTCGCGCGGACACATGGCTATGTCATTGTTATTCGTCGTTCGGACAAGGACAAGAGAATAGTATTCAAATGTGACCAGTAAGATTATCTCATTATCATTATGAATGTCTTTGGCTCATTCTGTAATTTTCAATTGTCATCAGACCACTGATTTTTTTTTGTAGGGGTGGACATAAGGAAGACAACAAACGCAAGGGAGACCCACATGATCAAGCAAAGTTCTCTAGACTCATTGGTTGCCCTTGGGCTGCACATGCGAACTACAACAAACGAGCTGAGCAATTGACTTTTATCGTGGACTCGCGCCAGCACAACCATCCGCCTTCCAAAGATCCTCGAGCTCACATTGAAAACCGCCGTCTCACCCCAGCTCAGTATGAAGAGTGAAGAACATGGCAGATTCTGGTGTGAAACCCGCCGACATGCGACGCCTCCTGAGAACAAACAAAGAAGATCCTTCCGAAAGTATTCTGGCCACCATAAACACTATTTATGCTGCAAAACAAAGAGTAACATGAATCACTTTGAAGTCTCAGTCCGCTTGTTCAACTCAAGATAATCTCACTGAATCAAATCATACCACTCAAGTCAAAACTGATTCGGAAGGCACACTCAACGGGTTATTCTTCTGCCACACTAACTCACTCGAACTCCTCCAAGCATACCACACCATATTATTTCTAGACAGCACA
>SMGU01000362.1:0-16433 GCA_004348175.1 Puccinia novopanici
CCTTGGAGCAGCTGATGCTCCCTCCCCCCCTCCGCCCCCCAGAGCCAGCTCGATCATCCGTCGCGTCTCCCACTGGGGGAAAAACATGCTCAACTGCCTGCAGTTGACATGCTGAAAGTCCAAGGAAGCTTGTGGTGTTACTCAAACCTTTCTCCAATATTGATTTGACCAAGCTTGGATGCACAGTCACTGTGCACACTGCACAGTGACTGTGCCAAAAAATCTACATATGCAAACATGTGGAGTTTGGATGGCAGCTTGGCTGGAGCATGCTGAATGTCAACTGCAGGCAGTTGATCAAGTTTTTTTTGCAGTGTCCCATGGACGACGACATCATGGCCGGGGACGTCGAGCACGCGCTTCCTGCGCGACCTCTTGTAGAACCGCCCTCTACTGGCCTTCACACGCTTCTGAAGTCCATCCTAGGAGATGAGAACAATCACGACACGTTGGGTGCAGTTAAGGTCCCTGCCGGCCTCGTGAACGTGCTCCTTGATATGTCACTCAACGCAGAAAAAACCATGCGTCGGCTTGAAGAAACAATTGACAAACTGAACGCCAGTGTGGACGCCAAAATGACGGCCACCACCAGCCCAATCCTAGCTCGCCTCGCAGAATTGGAAAAGAAGTTTTCTGGCCCTCCCTTGAATGTGTCAAAGCACAATCCGCGCTTGTTTGCCAGTGTAGCGACCTTGAATGCACCTAAAAACGCGCCTTCTTGGACGGCCCCAACAACCAGACCCCCTTTGGCCCAGACTCTGGCCTTGCTGAAGCCCAAGAGGGTTATTATTCACTCAAATCCCTTGAACACCACGCTCAAGGATGTTCCTCGGGAGGCCCTCGTGCAACGGGCAAACGAAGCCCTAATGAAACTGGACGCAAAGACAGATGGCAAAGCTGTCACGATCCGTGGAGCAAGCATGTTGCCTTCTGGTAATGTGTCCTTCTACACGGAGAACAAGGCGCAGCAGCATTGGTTAATGGATCATAAGCATGTATGGTCAAAAGAGGTCCATGTTGACCTCGAATCGTCCCCAAGCATGTTCTCAGTGATGATTCACGGAATTCCGAAGTCTTTCGACATCAACAAACCGGCCAATCTCGCGCGTCTAGCTTCCGAGAACAATTTTCAAGCATCTGACATGGTGTGGGTCAGGTGGCTAGGCAACTGGGACGCGTTCTCCACCAAGTCGGAAGGGTCTCTAGTACTGTCCTTCACCAGTAAGGATCTGGCTATTCGGATTGAGCACTCCGGAATTTTCTTGAACTATGACTATCATTGGGCGGCGAAATTTAAACCCCGCCCACCTCATCAATGTTTCAAGTGCCTACGGATGGGTCACTTTGGAAAGTGGTGCCGTGACATGGTCCGCTGCACCAAGTGTGGTGATAAACACACAACTTTTGATTGTCCGGAAGGAATAAATAACATCACTTCATGCATCTTATGCAAGGAAGGCCTCAAGCATAAAGTTGAAGGGATCAGAAACGCAGAACACTCCCCATTTGAATTGACCTGCCCATTCAAGAAGGTGTGGTTCGAGAAGTGTCGAATCCAGCTCCCATGTTAGACACACCTATGCCAACCCCCAATAATATCAAGTACTCACCTCAAGAATCCCCAATCCCCTCTCTCCAAGATGTCCTAGCTTTGAATGAAGCTCCTCCTCCCCCATCTGGGATCTCATTTCTTCAACTTAACTGTCATGTCTCTAAATCAGTCACGCTGACTACTCTGGAGTCATCCATGAGCTTCAATTTTCTTCTATTACAGGAACCATGGGTTAACCCGTTTGACCTGGCACCCCCTCAGCATCCGGCTTGGTGTGTTTTTTCAGCCTTTGAACACGCCCCCTCATGTTGGCACGAGCGACACAAGGCAGTCATCTATGCTAAGAAGGAGATTCCTTCCAGCCACATCAAACTCCTCCTGGGGGGATCACAGGTAGTGGTGGGGGTGGAGATTTCTCCACCTTCTGGACCACCTTTTTGCTTTCTCAATGTTTACAATCCTCCTTCCACTCTTTCCGCCATCCCCAAGCTCAGAAACTGGCTGACCAACTTTAACTCTAGACAGGTTGCCACCTTTGTGTGTATGGACTCGAATGTCCACCACAAGCATTGGAATCCCCCCGGCCGGGGAAGGAATGATCCCGATGCAATCGAATTGCTTGGCATCATGTCCCCTGCTGGTTTTCGCTTGGCTTCCCCATGGCATGTACCCACGTTCTTTTCTACTAAAGGGAGAGGTTTTACGCTTGATCTAGTATGGGCTAATTTTTTAGGCTCCAAACTCCTCCAATCCATTTCCATTGTTGCATCGAACGACAACCATGGGTCCGATCACCAGGCGTTGGTTGGCTCCCTGGCTCTCAGGCGAGCCACCCCAGCTTTCCAATGGCAGCTCCCTTGTTGGAAGAAAGTCGCCGCTGATGAGACGAGGGTAGCCTTAGATAAGTCCCTCTTTTATCTAGAGAGGGGTCCACTGTCAATCGATGACAAGGTTACCCTGTTGACTGACGTGGTGAAAAATGTTCAACAGTCCCTTGGACGACATGTTAGGGACAACCCCGGCAAGACCAAACCCTGGTGGTGCCAGGAGACACTTGGCCCGGTTGTCAGAACGTGCAATCAGGCACGGAAGTGGATAATCCTGGCTAAGTCCCCCAAAGCCGTTGATTGCTACAAGCAATGAAATTCTTACTTCCTCAGCCTTGTTCATCATCTGAAGCAGCAAGCCTGGAGGAAGCTCCTGGAGAACTCCAAGGAGAGTGATCTTTATAGGGTCCTGCGCTTCTCAAACAGGCAAGCTGGCAGCAACATTTTACCCCTCCGGGATAAAGGGGGGCAACTGGTCCATTAGAAAAACAAATAAGCTAAGTTGCTCTTTGAGGGAACATCTGTGATGGGTGTCCCAATTGACTTATCAGATGTTGATTTATCCAGGCAGTGCCGTTTTGTCAGCTTACCTAAGGTCCTAACCTCGGAAGTCTCAGCCGCTATAGCCAGGATCCGTCCCAAGAAAGCTGAGGGGATTGATGGGATAGCAAATGAAATGCTTAAGTGTCTCTCCCTGTCTCTAGCCCCCCTCCTCACTGAACTCTACAATGATATCTTCTCTGCTAGTTGTTTCCCTAGCAGGTGGAAGGTGGCCGTCACGGCTATCATCCGGAAGCAGGGGAAGCCAGACTACACCAACCCAGGCGCTTACCGCCCAATTGCCCTCCTGAGCTCCATGAGCAAGATTCTGGAGCTCATTGTGGCACGCAGGTTGACATCATGGGCGGAGGAGGAGCATGTCCTAGCGGACGGCCATTTTGGTGGCAGAAAGAATTCAGGGACCGAGGACGCAATTGGACCAGGGCCAAATGGAGAGAAGGCAAAGTTGTTGCTGGATTGTTTTTGGACGTAAAGTCCGCGTACCCTTCAGTCCACCCAACTAGACTGATTCATTATTTGTTTCAGCTGAAATGCCCGACGTATTTAGTGTTGATCATCGAGGACTTCCTCAAGAGGAGGTCCACAACGATTCGATTGGATGATTTCACCTCGGATCCCTTTGACATCAAAATAGGGCTCCCTCAGGGGTCACCGCTTTCAGTAATACTATATATAATCTACAACAACACCTTACTAAATCCAACATTTTCAATTGATTCAGATACAGTCTTGATTGGATATGTTGACGACGTGGTTCACCTTGTGGCGGCGGAATTGGTAAAAGAGGTGCAAGACGGACTCAGAAATGAGGGGTTTCGCTCGCTTGAGTGGGGTTCCTCTCATGGGGCCATCTTTGATCAAGCAAAGGCACAATTCCTTTGGTTAACCAAGGGCAAACCGGGGAGGGAGGCGCTTACTTTTGGAAAGCACTCACTCAAACCGGTGTCAGAGGTGAAATGGTTGGGGGTTTGGATAGATTCCAAACTTCTTTTCAACAAGAACTTCCATGCCCTTGGGGAGAGGGCATTGCAAACTCTTTCCCAACTTTCAATTTTTGGCAATTCCAGATACGGTGCTAAAGAGGCTGACTGCTTGAAATTGATTCACTGTGTTTTAGCACCCAGGATTACCTACGGAGCTGCAGTGTGGGCAACCAGGGCAAACAAAGGCAAGGTGGAGAGTCCTTGGCTGTGAAAATTGACCAACTGGCGGGAAATTTTATTCTGGGAACCTTCAAATCCACAGCGACACGCTTCCTGGATTGACGCTCGCCGGCACCCTCAGTGATGAAGGCCATCATTAAGTCCAGTCTAGCTTTCTTTTATCGGAAGATCATCCAACAATGCAGCAACAATACTGTTAGACATCTCATTCTTTTCAGTAGGGCATCATCAAGGGGGAGTCATTTGGACGCAGCCCAAACGAGCTTAGCGGCGGACCTCCTAGACAAGGCTCTAGCCTTGCAACCCAAAATCATCACAGTGCCTACGAGGGTAGTGCAGTCAGATTGTTTTGAGTATCTGAATGAGGATCTCTCCAAGGACGAGGCTGTTGATTCTGTTAAGTACCTTATTTCAAATTTTGGCAATGATCCATCTTATCTCCTCCTCTTCAGCGATGGCTCCTTTTTCCCGGACAAAGGCGGAGCCGGGGCTGCATATTGCCCTGGCAAGGATACTTTCACTGCTCTGTCCATTGACAATAACTCAAATTTGTCAAATCATGAAATTGAAGCCGCTGGCCTCCTGGATGTGCTGAGATTAGCCAGATTGTACGCCATGGATGGTGTTATCCAAAGTCTCTACATTTTCATAGGCAACAAGGGGTTTATTGCAAGGACCAGGTTCCCAGAGGCTCCCAAGCCCAGGCAAAGACTCTTTCAGTGGTTCCAAGAGGAGGCTATGGACATCCCCCTGAAGATCAGGATCATCCTGGTATGCTGCCCTAGACACTGTGATATTGTGGGCAATGAAGGAGCAGACCCTCTGGCAAAAGAGGCGGTCACTGACAAGGACACCCCACTATTATGGGTGGATGGCAACTTCAAAAAGGTCATAGCAACAGTGACCAATGAGCTGAGGCCCAAATGGCCAGTAGTGTCTTCCCTCCCATGATCTCATAGCTCTCTTTTGAACCAATTAGATTCTGGGCACTGTACTCTGAATCATTTTCTTTTCCGTATTAACAGACAACTCGACCCGATGTGCCCTCTCTGTGGCTACAGAGACACTGTCCCTCACCTTTTCAACTATTGTGAAGCTCATCGGAAAGCAAGGATGGAGCTTCGTCAGGAGCTCCGCAGGCTCAAGGTCCCCTTCAACTCGGTCAATCTCCACTCCACCTTAAAGAATCCAAAGGCGGCCGAACCGCTTCTCCAATTCCTCCAGTCGACTTCCTGCTTCAAAGCGGTTTTTGGTTCTTGAGATCTTGTTGTTGTTTTTTCTCTCTTCCTCTTCTTTTCCCTTTTGTTTCTTTTTCCTATCTCTCAAATTTCTCTCATCACTTTGTTTTTTCTAGCCATTTTCTTTTTATGTGGTTGATTCTTTAAACTTTGTTCGGTTATGATGTTTGTCAGATTCATAGTGTGCAATGCCATAGGCCAAATTACACTTTTAAAAAAAAAAAAAAAAAAGGGGGTTTGTATGTATTCTGGGTTGTTTGGATGGCACATGATTGAATTTTGGAATTGATTTGGATGTAATGTTGACTTGTAAATTGAATGTAACATCAAATGTGTGCTGTGGCACATTTTGCCATGATTGTCAGCCTTTGAGTGATTCTGACAGTGCCCATTTGTTCTTGACAGATCAAACTATCATGGCATCATTTGTAGCAATCATAAGCTCCCCCATTGTCCAGGCTCTCATGGGGATCTTGAAGACCATTTTCATCCCCCCTAGTCACAAAGAGTTTGAATTTTTTTTTTTTTTTTATGTGCTCAGATTGGTCCCAAATAGTTGAACCTGATGACTAAGAAAAGTTATGAAAGAAAAAAGAAAAGGTTGAAAGGTGTTCAAAGTGGTGGTCAAGGGCCCACTGTGAACTGGGAATCTTGTGCTTAGTTTTTAAACAGGAGGGTGAACAGGCTTGTCCAATCAGTCACCTGGTGACAGCATGTGCTTGGGCCAGCAAGTACCTGTCCCCGCACAGACATGTCCAACAAGAGAGGTTGGACCCGCCAGTCGCAGGTTTCAATGGACTGACCTGTCCAACACCTCATTTGAGGCTGTGAGGGACATTCACAAACTGCTGATTTTGTGCAGTCCATGAACTCCTGATTTGGGCACCTTGGCTTATGCTGTAAAAAGGTCATAGCGTCAGTCATCTGCTTGCCATACAACCTTCCTGGAACTTTCCTCATATTTGCAGCTTCAAATTAGCCATTTTAACACCAAATCTGCTGTTCATGATCTACTGCCCTAATTTCAAGCCTGCAGATGCTAACTTGATGGAAGATGTATGTAGACATGGTGATCTTAATCATCTTTGCTCTCATGGCCTACAGCTTATCCATGCATGTTGAAGTCAACCCATTTATAATCAACTAGCGTTCAACGGCGGCTGCGCCGCCGGGCCAGGGCTTAGTAATCTTATGTTTGAAGACCAACTCCATTCATAGATATTACTGGTTATTTTGCCCTCTATTTTTTTGTTTATTGCTTAAGATGTTCATGTCGAATCTGAAGTACTTAGCTGGGCACTTATCTACTCTTACACCTATTTATTACAAAAAATGTACAACCAGCTAAGATTTATTTTTGGATCATTGTAAATGCAATGTGTAACACAATGCTCAAAGAATTTTCAGGCCATGTGCTCTACAAAGTTCACTTCAATTCCCAGACAAGAGCTTACTTCGCCAAAGAAAACCCCCTGTGTCCAGACAACTTCACCTGCTTGTAACTTCAAGTCTAAGAATAAATTTTCTTGCGCTGGATAACAGCTGATCATGCCTTGGCTATTATTTTTGACCTGGATGGTCGCGACTGAACCGCAACTGATGATTGTCACTTCTCCTCTGATGATTGGTCCCTTTTTTGCATGCTCTTTGGCTTTAGCGACAGTCATAACCCATGGCTTTGAAAAAGTCTTGTGATGCTAACTCTTTGTACAGTGCTTGTGCGTTGAAGTTTGATAGTTGAAAAGAGAGCAATATTGGCCGCTTTAAATATACGATTTGAGGCTTGGGTGCTTATACAAAGCGTCAAATTAAGTCGGCGGCATTAGAATGCAAAAAGAAACAATAGGTCATGAACAAATCCTCGGGCAGAATTCATTGGGGAGAAAAAGATGTATGTGACCGAAAAAAGCAGCTTGTTAAACAATCTAACGAGTCAATTGTCAGAAACAGTCATCCTTTAAGATAAATGTACTGAACGGGTTAGATGACCCCGGATGCGGAACAATCAATCAAATATAATTCAATGTTCGTAAATAGTGAGTTGCTATGATAGGAGCCCGTAATGTCCCATGAGATCGTTCAGGTACGGATGAGGCAATTCATCCAAGTTCGCGACACCGTTTGAGCGTAATTATTTTTACACCAAAAATGGATATCAAATGAGTATGGTCATCGGATTAGGAAATGTGAGAGGGAACAGCTCTCAATGTAGGAGAAATGATCAGCTGAAAATGTGTAAGAAAGGCAAGTGGAACAGGGGAATAGTCAATGGGGTTTGTGACTGCCATGATTTTATTGTTACGATTTGAATAGTCCGGTTTGAGGTGGAAATGGTTTGATGGATTGATGATATAAGTATTGAAGTCTCCTCGCATGGTCAGTCTGATAATGGTTGCATCCAAGACCTTACTCGGTGACATCACCTTAGGTCAGGACAACTTATCACAATTTAAGTGTTGAAAAAAATAACAACAGTTATTGAACCCTAACGTGTTCAATTAAAGTTAAACCTTTAATATGTAGAGTTTTTTTGGGAACGAGGCGATGTTGTTACTGATGGGGAAAAAAGAGGCCTGAGAAGCGGTCTTAATACATGTATTCGAGCAGGCAAGCATCGCCATCCAGTTGCCAGCTGTCTCCGGAGTCCGAGAAGATAGCTGCAGGGAAGACAAGACGACCGCCGTTTCCACACCGGTGCGTTTCCGAGCTTCTAGTTGCGGGTGGCCGGTCGACCAGTAATCCCGAGCTCAACAACGCTTATCTGGTGACGTAGCTTATGACCCAGGTTCCTCGATCGAAGGACCTGGTGATCTGGGCTGGCGCAAAGCGACCCTCCGCGAAACGGAGCCTCGGATGGAGGGACTTGCGACTAGTCTCCCCAATTCAACAGCGACACTTGTCATGGTATCCCGAGCCGAAAGGCAAACGGTGCTCGATGTGTGCAAAATACTTAAATCGTCTCCCATCAAGATCACGCCAAAGCGGTTCTTGAAGATCTTCCTATGAAGACTCCAACATTGCTTATCTCCAGCGTATATAGGCGCAACCCATAGGTAACGTTTAGAATCGAATGCACCTATGAGATGTATTGAAGAGTTGGAGTTAAATGGACGACAACAACTGATACCACCACACACAGAGATGGATTGAGGAGTTGGAGTTAAATAGACAACGACGACTGATACGCAGAAATCCACACAGGCAAAGAACGTCTTATTTTCAATGCGTATGCCAATCATTTCATGTCTAACCAAGTCATCGGCAGCAAACTCTTCGATCCTTTAAATTCCGACCCTTTTACTGTTCACCGACACCCCAGTCTTTTAAACAACATGTACCGCATCGCTCACTTGGTTTGCATTCTGGCTGCAGGTATGTGGAGCCTTTCCATTTTCGGTCTTTGATTGCCTAACTTCCGTTGCTAAAAAACGTGATTTTTTTTTCCCCTTTTTCTTCCCTGTGGTTTTTTTAGCTGCACTATGTTCAGGATAAAAGAATAATGGCCAAAGGCCAAAGAAGACAGAAAAGAGTTGAGCTGAGAATCAAGAGCAGAGTATGCTCAGGGACTTGGATCAACAAAGAGAGAGACTCGAATAGAGCATGTCTCAGTGTTATGGGCTCGGAAACAAGTGGGGATTGTATTTCTGATGGGGAACATAAAGAAATACAATGTGTAAAGGGGGCCTGAGTTGAGGGCCTAATGTGCAAAAGAGCAGAAAAGAAAGAAATGGAAAAGAAAGAAAGGAAACCCTCTTGGGGCCAAGATCAGAATTCTAACACAGGAGTCATGTCCGCCTGTATTCCCGGGCGCTGCCTCTGGACATGCATCCTGTGACGGATGCTAGCGGTAAAGTACTTGGCAGCCGCGATGCAATTAGTGAAGTACACGGTACCAACAGCAACCCCGGCTCCACTGGGCCTCGGGATCACCTGGTCATTGCCGCTCCAGTGGCAACGGCGCGGATGTACCTGCTCGGCGGTGAAGCTTTGGGACGTGTCGTTCACTCTATAGCCCTGCCTGTTATGCCTTGCATCATACATTTTTTGTCTTACTGCTCTTTACCGTACTACGTTTTGGGTGAAAAACATTCTTTGTGAAACCTTTTTGTCGCGCTACGACACCGTTCATTTAGCGCATTGAGACCGGCCGGCGAAAAAGCCCGTGAGATAATATATAATTGCGGATTTGGGTACGGTTGCTGCCGACAATCCTTGAGTGTGTGAAGAGACCTGCTTGGAGATAGTGCTATCCCATCAGAAGTTGGATCCAGCGAGTTGATCTTACGGGCAAACAAGTATTGCACCGAGAGGTGTTTTCCTGGAACATTGGTATCTGTCCAACTTGTTTGAACCTCTGGGACTCAGCAACCCGGGCTACCTTCAACCTTTTTGTTTACTTCTTACAATTCAACCAAATTGATTTCATAAGAAAAGGAAAACTCCACCGCATGCAACAAAAAAAAAAAAAAAGAATGAACCAAAGAGAGAAGAAAAAACAAAAAAGAGATGGGTACTGGGATTGGAGGCTGTTGGGATGCTACTTTTTTGTATATGAATTAGAAAAAGGGGAAGGGAAAACAGAACATACAGTTCAATTCAACAAAAAAAAAAAAAAGCGATAATAGAAATCCCGAAAGTCTGATGATGGATGGTGACCATGATACTTTTATCTTGTTTCACAAGATGAACGAAAAAGGTTGGGGGCGGGGAAAGGCAGAAAAGGAGTTGAACGATATGGTCTTGAATGACATTATGCCCAGAGCATAATGAGAGGGGACCATTAATCCAAAAAAGCTTTATCTAGGACCCGATAAACGACGATCGAGCCACTTTTCAATTCATCCAACCTAAACAGCAAGCATCAAAACTTGAGCAACAAGGCCCGACTATACTTAGAATACGCAACAGCCTGCCAGAAAGACGAGGAGACTCGGGTGTAACCCGCCTCCAGTCTGTCTGGCTGGCCAATGCATCAACAGAGATACGAGGGAAAAAAAGGGACTGACCGATAAGACAGCAACTCCACTTTCCCATTGAAGACCCCAAAGGCTTTGAACTTGTTCTTTTTTATGTCATTTTCTGAAACCACTCCGGCATGAGGTGTCAGTAGACTACCAAGAGTCATAGAATTGTGTCCAATTCCTTTCCCTTTAAAGCTCGCCCCGTAGCTGGCCACTATATCTCCCTGTTGTTTCAGTAAAAAAAAACATTGCCATGAGAATTGGCCAATCTTTTGGATACCAGTTGAAATAAAAGGATAGGTTTTTAAAACACTGACCGGTCTGACATCATCCTTGATGCGAATCTCCGGTTGAGAGCCTTTGGAGTCATGAATCACGTCACAATGGTAGATCACTTGTCCAAAAGTTGAGCCGACGGGTTCCAAAGCATTACCAAGGGACTGTATGATTGTCTTGACGAAACCGGAGCCTTCCACCCCCTTGAATCCTTTCTCGTCTTCTTTAGCTTTGGCTCGACTGACAATCTGAGGACCCAATGAATGACTAAGTGCTTGGAGTTTACTAATGTCGTATGGCTCCGGGGGAGGGTAGTGTGATTGGGTTAATTCGGTCAACGATTCGTCTTCCGCATTATCTCCAAATTTCACATTCACGACCGTCTTAGAATAATCATCCCTAATGACGATTAATTCGTACTGTGAGATCGTAATCCCCTTGTTCAAACTTGATGTTCCTTGAAGCCTAATCAACACGTCATCTAATGATGTTACACTTGATGGGGGTGCCACCGGTCTCGAACGCCACCATCGTTCAGACGCAATGTCAAGATCCCGCGCCTTGAATGAATTCATCCTGACCTGTTCATGCTGTTGGGCTAGAACTGGTGGGTACGCTTCCGACTCCGAGTCATCCGGCACTGCTTCATGCTGCCGCTCCGAGTCGAATGTTGAGTCCAAACCAGTATTAGATTCAGGCTCACCATGTCGCCTGAACGTAATTCCAGCATGATCCATACGTTCTTCCGGAATCACAAGTGCCGAAGGTGACGCTGTTGGAAGGTGAGGGACACTGCGTGTCGGTGGTGTACATGCTACCGAATGACCATTTTCAGAAGGTGCGTTATGGGAAGTTTCGGAGTAGGCTTCCACTGGACTAGCCGGATGATCATCCGCTGGGCGGGTCAAACTACTTTGACTGAGTATACTTGAGCGCTTTGGTGAGCTATAAGCGTTGGGAATCCGTGGACGGTGAGGTGATACTCCAGCAGCTGAATGAGTAGAATGCGTTCTTTCAGGTCGGTTGGGAGGGATCGGCGGTGACTCTTGTGGTTTATCAGTGTGGTCAGGGAACGTGGGCACTGGAGCCACACGCTGAGGTGGAGATGGTGCGAGATAGGAATCAGTAGAGCTACGATTCGAGGGGTGGACAGCTGGTGAGGCAATCCAAGGTCGATTTGGAGGGATTGGAGGTGACTCTTGTGGTCTACCAGTGGGCTCAGGGATAGTGGGAGCGGGGACCGCGCGCTGAGGGGGAGATGGAGCTGAATAGGAATTAGTATTTGCACTTTTGGGGGGGTCGACAGCTGGTGGTAAGGCTCTGGTGGGTTGAGCAGGGGATGGCGCTTGATTGATGGTCGGTGGATTTTTCGACGGACTGGCTGCACTTCCCGCGCTTTGCTGGGAAAACATTGGTACCATACCACCCATCATTGACCTGCCGCCCATCTTAGCCATCCTCTCAGCGATTCGTCGTCTTCGAGCCGCATCATCATCTTCTTCGGTTTCGTTCATATCCACCTGTGGGCTTGCAGATTGGTTGTCTTCGGTGGCCACAGTGGGCTGGTTTTCACTTGTTTCAATGGTGTCCGAGGGTTCTTCTTGACTAATTGGAGTACTTTGAACTGCTGGAAGTTCAGGGAGCGGACGGTGTGGGCTGGCACCACCCATCATCGATCTGCCTCCCATCTTTGCCAAGCGTTCGGCAATTCTTCGTCTGCGGGCGACTTCTTCATCTTCATCATCAGTTGGAGGGCGATCCACTACCGCCTTTTCGATCACGTCGCCAGTCAGATCAGCTTCTGGGATTGTAGCTGAGGCTGCTTGGACTGGGACTGGTTCCTCATTCACTTGTGTATCACTTGATTGAGAATCCAACAAACGTGGGGCAGGTGCTTCACTTCCCACTTCATTATCATCGTCTGCCCGCTGGGCACTACTGTTAACCATAGGAGATTCGGAGCGTGGTGCTGAAAAGTATTCAATGAATCCATACGAGTTAAATTGATGCATCTTCGTAAAGTCGAATGATAAGAATATGGGAGAGGCAATGACTTACCAGAAGAGGCAAAGGATGCCAACTCAGGGCTGTGTGGCAGCGATTCGGTTTTATAGGTAGTAGGACCGGGATCAGCCTCAGAGCTCAGTGCATGCGTCTGGGTTTCCGTCTCACTTGGTTGGTGGGTCAAGGTAGTCGGGGAATGCGTGAGTTCAGAAACATGTTCTTCGAGGGGGTTCAAAATCGGTATAGATGGAGGCACGGGAATTTCCATGGAGTCATGCACTGGTTCTTCGGGATCCAAAAGGGTGTCTGATTCATGAGGAGGGTAGGAAGAGACGCGTTCCTCTTCATCTCGGTCCGACGGTGGCAAACCGCTAGTGTGTGGGGCTGTTTGTGAGCTTGGCACCACTTGATCCAATGATGGATGTATCAACGGCACCTCTTGAGCGGCTAGCTGATGGTCAAATCCACTTCCGGAATGGTCAATTTCATGAGAGAGTTGCGGGGGTAAGTTTGGTTCGACTGAAGAAGATGGCGAGATTGTATTTTGACGAGCATGAGCGGGCTCGTTTGATAAATCCTTCTCCTCATGAAGCAGATTTTCGGGGGCACTGTCATTCTCTTCGGGATCTTTTTCGGAGGGGATTGGCACAAACTCAAAATCTTGGACAGGTTCTTCAGAGAGCTGATCTGAAGCCAAACTTTCTTGACTTTGCACAGACATGTCTTGCGTTGAAGAATAGGATGGCTCCGGCGGATTGGCATCAGAAGATTGTATGGCGTTGCCACTAGGTTCAATAGTAAGAGATGACGCGGCGTCGGGCACAGGTCTGTCTTCTTCATTGTTATCTTTTTGCGGCAGACAATCTTTCAGTAGAGGTTGAGTTTGTTCATCAGGGGTAGTGACAGGGGGTGGTTGTTCTTCAAGTGGTGGATCTAAAGCTGATGGGCTTTTGGCAGGCGTAGGAGCTTTACGTCTCGGTGGTGCAGCTCGTCTCGGAATGGTAGGCATTACAATTCTCTCCGGGGGTAATGCAGATAATTCTTCTGCTTGCGGTTCCTCGGGAGCTTGGCTGGATCCATCGGAGGAGTGCTGGGGAAGAGAAGGCTTTGGAAGTAAGCCCGGAAGCCCAAATCCCATTTTGGCACCACCCAGCTTGGCCATGCGTTCGGCAATCCTTCGCCGCCTGGCTATTTCATCATCGTCCTCCGTGACTTCAGCTGAGGCGGTATCTACTTCAGCAGAACTGGGGGCTACTTCGTTCTTAGGATCGGCAATTGTCGTCTCTCCTGCTCCAGGAATTTCCTGTGGGCCGGGTGGAGGGGCAATAGAGATTGGATGAAGTTCATCCGTGGGGGGCGGTGGGGGCCGCTTCCATTCTCTTTTGGGCTTAGAGGCAGGCAATGATGAGTCAGAAGTCAAGCCTAATTGTTGTTGTTGTTGCTGCTGCTGCTGCTGTAATAATCGAATTCGGTCTTTCAGTGAGCCCCCTGCTTTGACAGATTCCTCGGCATCGGCGGCCGACATCCCAGTTTGCTCAGTAGAGCGAACACATTCATCTTGGTTAGAGGTTAAAGTTGATGTCTGGGTACTTTGGGCGTCTTGGATGGGCGGAGCAGGAGGAGGGATGTTTAATGGCTTGCGGGCCAATGGGGGTTTAGGGCGGACGTTGGGTGGAGGGGATGAAGCGGCAGGGGCAGGCTTGTTGAACATGGCGATCCGATCGCGCAACGCATTTGGCTTCGCGGCAGGTGGTGGAGGAGCCTTGGAGGGTGTTGGTAATGATTGAGAACTTGGTGGTGGTGCATCACTAGAAGCCACCGAAGCAAGTGTAGTTGGTTTGCTGGCGGATGGTGATGTCTCAAGAACTGAAGGAGAAGCGGGAATCGGCTTGTGGTGGATCGAATCATGGGACGAAGGTTTCTCAATCCAAGCTAAGTCGGGGGAGTAAAGGGAACATATATGAAAATTTTACATTGATGTTCATCGGGTTGTTTGCGGAAGATCAGCGAATGAGTCTCTTACCAGAACTTTCCGGTTGATGGGGTTGGGGCGAGGCTTTGACTAGCTGGATTGGATCAGTTGATGGTTTGGGGGGATCAGGGGATTGTTCTTTGGAGATGGCAGGGATGGGTTGATCAGGTGGTTGTTGAGCTTCTTCTTGATGATGAGGCTCTGGCTCGATTTCGACCAAAAATCCAGCAGGCACGGAGCCTGATGTCCCATCCTGGTTTGTAACGTTTAACCAATCACCTTCGTCATCCGTAGTGCCGGTGACTGTGACGACTTGATTGTTGGATAGGACGAATTGACCATCCTGGGCCTTGAATCGCATTAAAGCCTTAGCCTGGTAAGGGAAGTTTTGCGACATGTTGAGGGTGTTCAGGAAGAGACTGGTAGAAGGCAGGCAGCACGGTCAGTGGGGATGTCAGAACACAAGAACAAGTTTTTTCGATGGGAGAGAGGACTAACTGATTACTTTGTGAGTGGGATGTGCACAGTGTTTGTTCTCGATTACTACATTTACATTCTTGAAGTTGGTTGCTTCTAGGTTTTCTTCTGTTGACCACTGCTGACCATGCATTGACGATCGAGTCAGCTCGAGGTTGCCAAGGGGATCATCGATTTCCATGACGTCACCAGCCGAGGAACAAGGGGAAAGTCGGTCCCGAGGACGACGCCAAGCCCGTCCTGCTGCCGCGGAGCTGATCCCAGTTTGACCGGAACAGTCTACTGGACGTCTTCTGCTGGCGGGACAGGGGCAGACTCGCCTCCCAACCCGCCGGACGGTCAACAGCCTCGATAGTGACTTGAATGCGCATAATATCTTCTTCTTCTTCTTCTTCTCTCGCTGAAGAGTCAAGACGATGACAGAAAAACTCAGAACGCATAACACTTATTCTTCATCAGCATCGAACTACGAAGAACAGGAACGACAACAGCGAATGCAACTCACTGCCAAACATAACAAACTCAAAACTACTCACTCCAAAATTAAGAACTTCTGCTACAACCCCAAATCCGACAGACAGAGCGACGAGACTCAATCCACCGAAAACCCCAGCTCAAACACCCTCCTCACCCCAGATCTGCCCCCAGCCAGCATCACTCATCACCAGCAGCACTTTCCTCTTGTAGATCAATCAAATCTTCATCTGGCTTCCCCTAGGAATACCAACCTAACAACAACAACTGGCAGCAAGAACTCAAAAAAATTCAAACCCACCACCCCCCTCATCATCAACCCTCAAGAACCACCCACCCACAAGCTGAACTCTAAACGTCAACTCAACCATCATCACACAACACCTCACCTCCATCCCTTACAATCCACCCCAAAGAGACAGAAAACTGAACCCATCAGGCAATCTTCCACCATTCACCAACCACAGATCTCCACTCGTCGCGCACCTATACCTGCCGCACCACCCCCCGATCTGTTCTTCACGACCTCAAGGTACACCACCCCAGGGAAGGAAGACCCCTCAATCAACACAATCGGTAATGGGGAACCCTTGGAGCCAACCCCACGACCTCACTCCTCTGCAAACTCCAAGGGAAAGGGAAAGGAGAAGACGCGCCAGATATCAAACCATAAATCTCGCACACACTCTCGGTCAGATCATCCTCCCGATGGAAGCTCGTCCGATGACCAAAACCACCATCCTCACAAACTCGCTTCCTCTTCATCACAGTCACACACCCCTCGACAAAAAAGGAACCCACACATCTATGGTCGTCAGGACCAGCAGACAGATGGTGAGATGTCCCTAATAACAGCCGAGGTAAGTCCATGTTCCACCTTTTTTCGCTCATTGTCAACAAAAAAAAAAGAGCAAAAAAAAAAAAAAAA